>CAIGRT010037884.1:0-17338 GCA_903798405.1 Fraxinus platypoda
TTGTTTTATATTATTATTATTATTATTATCGTTAAATCCATAACCAAAAACTCGACATTCAACGTCGATAAATTGTGCCCACCCTCAATTAATTTCCTGGCTCCGCCCCTGGACAACATTCCCGCTTCTCCTTCTATCTGGATTTATATCTGCTTGCTATGGCGGAGCTACATAATTTTTGAAGAATTGTTATTTTTTTGGCCTTTCCCAACATTTCAATCGAAACACTCCTCCTAACCGCGGTTGTTCCCCAAAATTTTAAATTCAAAATCTGCGATATTCACTCTCAAGCTCGCCTTACAAACCGGCAATTTGGTAATTGGAAGTGTTTTTGCCTATTTCTTTCTTGCAATTTTTTTTCTGTGTTTTAATACCGACATTTACCATTTTATGATGTTTCTTTCAATTATCAAAAATTATTGTTTACTTTTTGTTTGATTTTTGAACGTGGATTGTTGGGTTAGTTCAATAATATCTTAATTTCATGGAATTCTGCATCCGAAATCAGTAATTTTGCTATGTGTCGTCTTAACAATAAATTGCAATATCTTCATCTGGGTGTAATTAGAATTTTGGGCATCTTTAATTTGCTGAAATATGCGTTTGATTATAGTTGAAGCGAGTTTTCTGTAATTTGGGCTTGTGTAATGTGTGGTGAATTGATAATATTTTTTTTTCTTTACTTGAATATTTTCCTAATTTTTCATACGATAATTCAGTGTGAAAAAGTTATGAAGACAGATTTTAAACGAATATCTCCACTTTCTATTTAAAAAAGACTTTAAATTCTCGTTGAAGATTTGTTGTTAAGTCATGCTCCTATTGGACTCAATTTCTGTCTCCGCCCTCTGTATGTGAGTTTTTTCTTTTTCTTTTTCTTTTCATTTTTATGTTTATGTACACGCGGTCTCTTTCACTCAAAAGTGTCAAGTCTAATTTTATAATTTAAGGTAACTCTCAAAGGGCTCCATGATCCTTCCCTTTTTGTGTTTGTGAGGTTATTGCTCTCATTTTTACGTGTGTCAGTGTATGTATAATGTGTTATTAATGTATGTTTATTTCCTCTTTTATTTTATTTTTTTGTTCAAGTTAAATTCTTGTTATAATGCTTTACAAACTGAGTTTAGTTTTAGTCTGTTAACAAGTTTAGATCGTGTATACACATATGTGCAAGAATATTAATAATACGTGCTTAAGTAAGTTTATGCATACATTTCTTAAAACTCGGAAATTGAGTGTGCTATACATCCGCATTTTACAGTTCATTTATATGATTTCAGCTGTCAATAGATTGCAGGTTTGGGAAACTGATAAAGTTGATAGATACTAAGCTCGAGTTTTCCACTCAGAATGGCAAAATATTATGATGTTGATGATATATTGGCAGAAGAAGAGGTGAATGCTTGAATAGAAGCATGCCTATGTAATTTATGTTTGAGAGTTGTAGTACTGATTTTTGTATTTTACTATTATGTTAGCTTGTTCCAGCTGTATTTCAACACGCTGCAAATGGGGTTGGGCTTTTTGACTCGAGCGATGATACAAATAAGGTACATTTTGAGCAAACAGCAATCTAAGCTGGAAGAAAGTAGGCTATTTTTTTTTTTGTGTTTTTTTTAAAGACTTCTACTAGTATTCATTGGCTAATTCAGGGCCCTTTTACCCATTTCAGGTGGAAGCTGGATCAAAAGTAGAACTGCCCTTCTGGCTGGTTTGTGAGTTGTATTTGAGGCAACTCGTCTCCATTAGGGTCCCACCATGTTTTGACAAAGAGTAAGACCATATTAGCCATACCTTATATTTCTATGCCTTCTTTTTTTCATGAGTAAACTGAATGAAGAACTAACTAGATGACCTGTCTATGCATATGCAAACATACCCTAAACATATTCTACAGAAATCAGATGGAATGTGAAGAAAATATTATCTTGGTTCATTACATAGGAAGCAAGAAGAAGAATGAAAAAAGTAAACAATTGAAAGAAATTAATTTTAGAATATGCCATAACTTCCGCTACACATTGATAAACTTTCATTGCAATGCCTTCACTTCAAAATTTTACTGAAGTGGGCGAGGCATAAGGTAAATTTGTTTTTAAGTGCTTTTCCTGTGTAGTTTCTTTGAATTTAAGATCCTAAATGGAACCTTAATGAAATGGTTTGTAGATTTTTCCTTCTCATGTCAAGGAAACTCAACTTTCATATCTTTATTGCAATAATTAGGTGAAAATGAGTGGGGCTATTTCTGGTTTGCTACTTTATCGTACATGTTGACATGATTCCATCATATACTGGGAGACAAAAGGGGCTTGATGGTTTACTTGTCATCTACCACAAAAGAACTATCGTGAATTTCTACCCTGTTTAACAAGTTCAATGTGTGAGCACCGAGCTTACTTATTTTGAATTTTATTATTGTACTACATCTCATGGTAAAATTACTAGTTCACTAGTTTATTTTCTTGTATATCTGTTTCTTGCGTTATGAAGTGTTGATTATTTTCTTATGTTTTGTTTTCCAGGTCCAAAACACGGGAGGAAATAGGGGCTGATGCTGCACATGTGGATCTAAGAAGTAGATGTCCATATTTTTATGAATTAGGATGCAAGATTGCACCACTGTAAGTTTCTTCAACTTTGGCTTCTTGAATGCCTAGGTGTATCCTGTAGGCATTCAATCTACTCAGGTGTTTTCCAACATGTCACTTGATAGTGTGCAAAATTAGCCACCCTGACACACACAACAAAATGGAAAAAGAACCAAATTCAGTAACATAAAGCTTAATTCTCTTTTGTTCAGCAATTCAATATAAATAAGGCAAAACCATGTAATACTTGGTATTATAAGTATCAATAAGCGTGTTATCTCCCAGGGACTGAAATTAGTATGAATGTATCTGCATGACTGCATCTAATGCTTCATCTGAATAAAATTTTGTTACTGAGAGAGAACTAGTTCGGTACATACAGGTTCAGCAAAAGTGTAGAGCCACCAAATTTGATCATCTATTGTTGCTATTACCCTCTGGCCTTAGTTTGTTAGTGTCTTTGTTTTGTAGCTGACTTGGACAGATGTCAATATAAAATATCAGCTAAAACTCATAGCAATGCTTTCAGGATCTGAATTCATGTCGGATCTCATGGTGTATAGGTAATACTGTTATCATGGGTTGCTCATCAGATTTGTATGATCCAATGGTATCGTTAAGGAGGAATATTGAACATGAAGATCGAAATAGAGATGGGATCTTGTATATGCCATTATGCATTAGGAGCTAATCCTTTTAACTTGTTTTATCTTTGTTTTCCTGCACATGATGGAAAATGTTTTTAAATTGATAATGCATACAGGACAAATGAAAACATTTGCATATAACCCTGGTTGCACTTGTAACGCAAAGTGACAGAGGCTGCTTAGACTTAACTAATAGTACATAAGAGACAGTGAAACTTCATTGTTACACATTTTGTAGTGGTAGGAATATGGCATGTTCAGCAAAATGGAACGTGATACAAAACTAATAACAAATATCTCTTGATTGTTAAGTTTTGAAATCAAGAAGAGTGGTATATTCGCATGTAATCTCTTCTCTTGTATTGTTCTGCCCAACTAGACTCCTTCCTTGTTTGCTTGGAATCTTTCATTTGAATATTACTTAGTTCCTATAAGATAAAGGCTGTTTCAAGCTCTTTGTTCCTAAATGCTAACACTTATGTTATGACGCAAGCAGAAACTAGCTCCTTTTGTTCATGTTACCTGTTGTCATCGTAACACACATTTGCCTAGTTTATTATATTGTCACACAGTAGAGAATTGTAGGGGGAATTGTTTGCTGTTCATGGAGACACTGCTGTGTTTGCACCATCCCCTAATGTGTTCTAGTCTCACAGTATATATAGTATTTTGTGATAGTCCTGATGTAAAATTTCTTGGAGATGCACTGCAACGGCAGCAGTATGATGCATTTAGAATAAGGGGAACTGAATCTTTTGGGATTGCTTTCTTCCCTCGATCCTTTTCTATCCTACAATTCTGGATATGAATGATTTATAAGCATCTTAATCGAAATTTTTATAATGAAATAACCATAAGTTATTCGTTATAGAGTTAACATTGAGCTTGTATTTTTTTTTTTAATGAGCAGTATCGGTGACAAAACGATTGGGCCGTTCCTTCTCGTTGCATTTCGGATCAGATACAAGGAAGTCCTGATCAAGGCCCACACCTTGACATTGACCGTGGCTCCCAAATACTTGACACTTCTAACCAATGAAGAAGCGAAATGTAAGTTTGTAGAACCTGTAAATGATGCTTGTGTGTTTTATAGATATCCGTTCTTCACAATACTTCATGGTTATTTATTTTGAAGTGTACGAGGCTGGTCAATCTTCAATAGCTGCATTTAAAAAATGGCGGATGGGTGGACCTCGACTCCAGATAGCCCCTCTTCTTGGGAGAAAGAGGAAACCAACTGGGTAGGTGGTGGTTCTATAATTCACGCTTGTGTTTCATGCATATAGGAAGTCCAGCACACTCTAAATAATGATATTCTAGTACCTCGAGTTCTATCTCCATCTAGCTTGCCTCTTCAAAATCTGTTGGAGTTGGATTGCAAAAAAATGGTGTAAGTTCACGATTCTTTAGATTTCAATGAATTTGTGGCACTTCCCTGTACAATTTAAAGAAATTTCTTCAATGGTTACATAGTATGCCTTGACAGAGCATTGTATTTGCTAATATATATTATATTTTACTAATGGTGTTACTTGTCTCACATCGTGATTACATTTATTTGATTGTCCCTCGCGATATAGGACTTTTATTTCAACAATTTTAATTTCAGCAACATTCATAAATAGACACTGAATTGACGGGTATGGTACGTCCCGTTGAATTGACACTAAAACTTGCGACAGGTTTGACATGTCACATTGGATTTAGAATTAATAAGTTCAATAGCATCCTCTAATACAGTTTAACTTTCTAAATGAGTCCTCACAATTACTAAAAAACATAAATAGACGGCTTCTTATAGTATAGGAGATTGATTAAATTAGTTTTACACTTATATTTTTTACTTTCAATCATGTACATTTTGTTTTACATTATTTTTTATTGTATCATGTGTCGATACATAATTGAATAATTTTTTTAAAAAACATACTTTACTGTCCAACACTTTTTGAATTTCCACGCAATGTAAGGCAAAATGTAACTCATGAAATATACACTTTAGTATAATTCTTCTACTTTTTAGTTTTCCCACTTTTTTCTGAACACAAATTTCTCTTCTGTGCACGTTTCTCATATTAGTTAAATGCAAAGCTCAATACAGAACACATGAAAGTCTAATAACTAATATCTAAAGTTGGCCTTTTAACATTGTATGAATTTTTTTACCACACAATTCCCATAACATTTCCCCCTTTTCAGCCCTCTATTTGGAAACTGAACTGATAACATTTCCTACAAACATGAAAAATAAGTTCTTCGTGGTATTCTAAAAATTTAAGATAAGTTCCTTAATTTCTTGGCCAGTTCACATTTGCTGGACCAAAGATATGAAGAAAAATAATCAACAGACGACGTTCAAAGTGGTGCAACTACTGCTTCAGTCATCCAAAAGAAGTTATCCAACTACAGAGGCTTAAGTAAAGGGATGAGAAAAACAGCTTTTCTCTGCAAGGAGCAACATTATGTAAGAACTAGAGAAATATCTATATTGAAAAATGATTACACCATCACTGGATGTTAACTCACGTTTAAGCTGATCAATTCAGACAACCTTTCACCTACTTGATTTGAATGTACATCTATACTGAAATAGAAGAAATGCTCTACACCTTCAATCTTCATATACTACGCAAAATGACCAAGGTCGTTTCTTCAAGATTGAGAGTTGAAATATATTACAGATCAAGAAATGCAGAAACAAACTGAATAGCTCAGGTAGCAGTTTCTCCTCTTCTCAGCAGTTCCTGCAAAAACAAACAAACTTTATAGAACTTCTAAAATTCCACCTGAGTGTTTAACTGCATCTCAATGCTCTTCTCACAGAAAGAACAAATTACTATATGCCGGAAGGGGGGAGGGTGCATTTGGAAAGCAGCGTCAGCACCTTTCCACCAACAGAACCTGTCAATATTAGTGAACCGTGTTCTGATATGGGGCTTTTTCCCATGTTCTTTGGGTGAAAACAATAGCCTATTCCCACTTTACAACATTAACCTCGCGTAAAATCAAGGATCCACTGTTCTAATTCACCAGCAACTCACTAATTAATCCTTCTAAACCTCAAAACCCAAGTCTACATGATGCGATCAGGAAAGCAGAACGAGAATTAAATTGGTGGAAACAACCAAAATCGACAATAGCAATGAAGGAATCCTTTGCTAAATTGAATGTTGCTGTTGGTGAAATAAATAAATTGGTGATTCACTCGTACTGGATTGAATCAATTAAAGGTCTGGATGAACACTGTTAAATTGAAGATGCTGACAATTAGTGCGGGATCAAAGATGATAGCTTTATTTCTTTCTAGCTTCTTTTTATCTTTCCACTTCATAAATCTTGCTTAATTCGTTATTAACTTCTTGCTTTAAGTTCCACATCCTAACATATCAGAACTCATTTTTCTGCAATTAACCAAACGATGTTGCTATGGATTGTTATTCCAATTCATATTATTGAATTGAACCGGTATTTGTGGGAATCAACAGTTTCATCATTGCTTTTTCATTATCTTATTCGTAGCGCTACACCATATTGGTGGAGGGTGGTTTGCTCCCAGGGATGGCACCAAGAGTATGCCTATTGTTGAGGAAGTTTAAAGTCAGGAGGAGTTGACTCATGCGATAATAGATGGATCTGTTAGCGCAACAAATGTTCATGCTAATGGCCCAAGTTAGGATGGCACAAAAAATTTAGTTTCCGTTTTGGACACGTTTCAAGAACTGAAACTCTTTTAACATTTGGGAAACTACAAAAATTGTTTCCTGTTGAAATTTGGAAACCTTGGGGAAACTTTTAGGAAATTTTGGATCAAAACTTTCTAAAGCTTTAACCAAAGAAAAACTTAACAACTGTTTGACAATCATTATTTGAAAACTTTTTTTTTTACGTATTCATTTTCAATCACACATTCACATAATAAAATATTATGCACGAAAACCCAAAATTTTTCTCACTTTTTAACCACATATTCTCCTATAAATCACTTTTGAAAACGTTTTTTTTCCCAAAAAATAGTTGTCAAACGGGGGTTTATTACATGCTCCAACCAAAAAAGGAGGCCATTATATTGATAGCAGTGATGTATTTAAAAGAAATTTAATTCGAGAACTTGTGGAACTTTTTAGTTTTGAGTTTTGTTCATTATGAATAATTTTTTTAAAATGACATTGTGTATCCTTCGAAACTTTATTTAGATTAGATGATTATGGTATTTTCATCATTTCATTAATATGAAAGTTCTGTAAAGTTACACATCGAATTTACCAAAATAAATTAATAATTTTTTATATATTGTTTCCCTGCATTTTTGATTCATACTTTTTACAAGAGTATGATTTCCACATGTCGTGTCGCATATTGTTTCCATGCAACCCGCCTAACATTAGATATATTGGGCACATTGGGTGGGCTTTGTGAGCACGAAGCACAGGGTGGGGTTCGCACCAAGTGGGTTTGCACACCGTAATTAGAATGCTAGATGCATCGTGGATGGCACAACAGTGAGACAAGATGGGCGCAACACTAGGGGTTTAGGCAAATTACCTTCTGACCCAAGCACAAATAGTGAAATTGAAGTGGACAAAAACATGTTTGCCAAATGCAATAAAGGATGGTAGGTTGGCATCATCACAATGATGAAAGTCGATGCTAGTGAGGCTAAAATTGGACCCACCACCAAAGTTTCATGCTAGCTTAGACGCCCATGACTTTGATTTCCCACACTCCATGGAGGAAATTCTTCAAAGAGAGAAGAAAATTCGTTTGCCGAACGTAATTAAGAACAATGGGTTGGTGTCGCTCACAATGATGAAAATGAGTTGGTTGAAATTGGACCTACCAAATTTTCAAGATAGCCTAGCCGCTAATGACTCCCTTGACTAGCTACATTCCGTGGAGGAGATTCTTCATCTAAAGATGTTGAAAACAAACGTAGGGCGTCTTTGATAGAGACTTGTTTCTGAGGACAATTGAGGACGGGTGCCGACATGGTGGTTGTACGCCAAAGCCAAGCATGGAGCTATGAACCAAGATTGAATCATTGACAAAGATGAAGAAACACCTCAAAAATGCCTTCATTTCAAAATTTCAATGACAACTGCACACAACTTAAGGCATAGGGTGCAATCTGTTGACATATATTCGTCAAAGTTTTCCAACTATTGGCCTCTAACAACATTATAGAGTTTAAATAACATGTAGTGCTAAGGTACATTGGACGCTGAAATCTGAACTACAAGTGTTAAACATCTTCACACCTCTTTCTATTTCAAAGTCGCACCAAAGGACCATACAACTTGAGAAGCAAATCATCCGACAAGCAATAGGACAACCGACAGCCATTGGAGGCGATGGGAGCATCCGCAGGCCTACTTCTATTGTAATAACAATGGCACAACCAAGACTTTGGTAAGACAAGATGAACAAGGGTGAACCTCACTACTTTGCTGGTAGAGAGTTGGCATAGGTTTGTTCTAAGAGGGAATTATTTGTTGACAAAGTGGAAAGGGAAGAATATGAAGGAGCATCATTATTTGATGTTGGGAAAGATGAGGTCCCACTGTAAGAATGAGTTGGGGTGAAGTCAAACAGCTCCTTGATGTGTCACGCATGCCTCACCCCTAAAAGTAATGATGCCAACACATAACGCAACACCATTTTCCAACCAACTTGTAACGTAGAAGGAAGGTATGCCGTTCAATACTCAGAGAATTTAGATAGTACCATCTCCAAAGAGATGGTGCAAAAGTTCTCCACCGAATGACAACGTAAAACTTACAAATTAGCTTGGTTAAAAAAATAAGTTGTGGTAGATAATCTGCCGCTTATTAAATTCTCTATTAGGTTAACATATGTGATAGACGTTTGAATACTTATACTTCATTTCTGGGTAAATAAAGTGATTTTATTACCAAGTATGATGTAGGAGTCTCAACACTTAAGGAATGGCAACGAGGCGAGTTCGGTGCAGGGACACCATTTCCCATCCCGTCCCCACTTAAGCTAGTAATAGACGAGGTAGGAATGGCCCCAATCTCCATTTAATCCCCTGTATATTTTTTATTTTTAATTCATGCATATGGTGCTTTAATATGAATATGATGCGTTGTTTGAATTTTCTTTGATGATTTTTTAATTTAAAAAAATTACATTAAACAGGGTGGGGACCATGGATCCTAGCATGGTCCTAACCCATCCCCAATACGACTAATTTGTTAGCCTTGTCCACGCCCCATACCTAGTTAAGTGGGGGAGTTCTCGCCCCGTTGCCATCCCTGCTCGCACTACTACTAAGGAAAATGTTATTTAGAGTATGTTTGTTTCCCATTTTTATAGTAAGAATGCATTTTGAAATAGTAGATTGATGAGGAATGTGTGGTTGAAAAGAAAAGAGAAAAATGTATTTTAAGAAAAATGGGTATCAAACAAGGGCTTATTAACACAGGTTTCTCAAACAAAAATTAAAGTAGACCGAAATGCTCTAAGGATGAGAGAGGGTAGCAAGTTGAGTTTGAACTAAGGAGGTTTCATTTGGGCTATGTTAAGAAACGATCACTTAGCAACATAAAATTTAGATTGGTGGAAGTAGAGAAAAGGATCAACCTGGAAGCATATCGTCTCAAACTATACCTAAGTCATATGAAAACTTCAACGTCTGTAATATAGAGCATCTTGTGCCTTATTGCGGGATAGCTCATTGCGAGACGGTAACGACATGGATTCCAAGGCGAATTTTCTTCAACTCTGAGAAACGATGCGATAGGCAAAGTATAACAAGAATTTTTTGCTAGGCGCCCATGAGACCCACAATTTTTCAACCACACATTTCATCAACTTTTATCAAAATCCACTAAAATCTGATTTTAATCTCTACCAAACAGGGGATGAATCAATTAAAGGGCCGAATGAATGGACTCAAACTATTGCTACTAAATTAAAGATAAAGGGCCAGATGAATGGACTTAAACCATTGCTACTAAATTAAAGATATTGATTGTTAGTTCTAGATCAAAACGGTTGATTTATTTCCTTTCCATTTTATTAATTTTGCTTATTTCCTTTTCTAATATCTTGTTTCAAGTTCCACTTCCGTAGGTATCAAAACTCAGTTTTTCTGCGATTAATTAAACATCATAGTTTTGGATTGTTATTCCAATTCATATTATCGATTTGAACAAGCATTCTGGTAAATAAAGGGTGTCCTTACCGATTGTTGTTATCTTCTTCGTTGCGCTACTCCACTACACTAGCACATACAAGTATTCACGAATCTAAATTTTCAATGCCCACTATGGAGCCATCTTCTGCCAAAATGTTTGAAAATCCTAATTGAGAGAGAGAGAGATGTAATGTAACTTAATCTAATACAGCCCATTATTGGTGTTGGTTTAGATTGGGGTGAATAGAAGTGCTAAAGATACTTCCTTAGATCGGGATAGATAGAATTTATCTTTACCAGTTTGGCAGCAGAAACAGATTGGTGCTGCCTTTCTTTCTTCTCGCGTTGGCACTCCGCACACCAGCTGGAGAAATCCTTTTGATATTTCCTCAGCTCTCTGAATACAGAACTACAGGAAGAAGACGTTGATACTAAACTTTGTGAAGACAAATATAGTTACATCTGGAATAGTTAACAAAATATCATGAAGAAAGTAAGAATATAAGGACAAAGTTACTTCCCAAAAGGCCATAACCACGGGAGATGTGCAACTACAATAAATATATAAATTAGTGACACTTGGGTGCTCTGCAGAAGTAGTCCAGGAAGTAATTACTTGTATGTACATCAACTTAACGCCTAATACATTATTAGACTTTTTTCTGGACGGATATTGCTAAACAGTAATGAGAATCCAGTAATCACTAGTGACCTTATATGGAGAGGTGGCTAGGAAAAGAGGGGAAAAGTTGAAAAATCTATTCTCTGCATGCAATAGGTTATGACATTCCTGAAGCTTCTAACAACAAAATTACATAAACCGAATGGAATAGGATATTTATGGCTTACTTCAGTTTATTTCTCTTTCCATCTTTTATCAATCAGATATGCATGATGCATGAAATGGGAACTACGAGAGAAAGACGAACCTATGTAATCATAGAACAAATACAGAAAAAGAAAGGAGAGTCATCTTCCAACTTTTGTAGCATGCAACGCGAACAGACTCGAAAAGGCATTTGAAGATATGAAGCAAAATCTGTTTTTTCTACAGGTATGTTAAGGAAGAAGATGATCTGTAATCCTTTACGCAAAATCTGTTTTTTCTACAGGTATGTTAAGGAAGAAAATGATCTGTAATCCTTTACACAAGGAAATCCCAGTTATAAAATCCTTAACTCAATAAAAAGATGGGAAGCCCTCCATAGATGAATTCAGTGTTAAGGTTGATAATGGGAAAACATGATTGATTTAAGAATCAATTACATTGCTAAAATGAGACCAGCATAAATACACAAATTATGGTTGAAATAGATGCAGGTTGTCTACAGATCAGTGACTCCACTCCACCAGAGAATTTCGGGAGACAGTCCACCCATAACAACCGCCACTTTGTTTGTGAAAGAAGTCACAGCATCTGTCAGTTCTGATGTCAGTGATAAGATTAGAGTGGGAGTCACGATATTTATTATTTCCTTTTGCCGTAAAAACATTTTCATTTTTTTTCCTCGAAATCACAATGACATTATTAGAATTCCTTCTGTCAATTTTCTTATTTTATCAGGAAGAATACCCTAGGTTCTCAGATGTTGAACCAGTGACAGAAAAACAGAGCAAAGGCTAGGGAGTAAATTACCTCCTGCACCAAAGCAATAAGTTTATCCTATTTCCAGATGTTGTGGCTCTAGCACCATGCCGATGGCGGCCACGATGAAGAACTGCTCGTCCTGGGACGTGAGAGTAATCGAAGATCTCCTATGAAAAATACAATTACAAATTCCAATTGAGTTGTCAAACGCCGATATAAATCTGCTAGGCTTCTTGGCACACAAACTTTCTACTTTAAACTTGAGGTTGTGTAATTTAAAATTGCTTTAAGATGCAATGTTAGAATAGATTCGTAGACCGGGTTGACCGTTCCATTTTTAGATTTCAAAAATTTCTTTAAGGTCTTTTCCTACTTCAATGTCAATCTGAACTTAGAAAGTTCTCAATGCATACTCAGGTGGATCAGAACTTATAACAGGCAATAAGTGGGTGACAATCTGTTAATTGGTCAGAAACACGTAGAACCAAGTATCACAAGGAGTAAATTCCAAGGCGCTTTACTTGAAAAGTGAAAGACATTGTAGTTCAAACAACCAGTTTCCCTAGGTCCAGTTAAAACACACAGCAAATCCAACATGGAGAAAAGTCCAACCTGATTGGAAATAAGACGAGTAAAAACTCATTTTGTAGGTCTTTTTGCACAATTGCAATTTCTAAACTAAATAAAACAGGATAACAGCAAGTAATTGCAATTTTCACTGATCAAGATTACTTTTCAAGTGTTTACAGTTCAATTATAATTTAATATCAGTAAGACCAGTCCATGAAAGAAAACAAATTAAGGTCCCTAAATGCACCAAAGTACACTAGTAAAGGTAACTCCAGGAAAAACCACTTACCTCCGACTGGGTTTCAGTGTTAACATGTTTTTCACAACGCACACCACGGAAGAATAGTTCACCGCCAGAAAATTGCTTTCCCAGGCAGACATTTAACGTGACTTCTGAGTCATCCACATGGAAACCTACAAAAGTGAAGCTCTTGAGATTCATACAAAAGAACTTTTAAGGTGTTCATAACAGGAATTCAGCAGAACCAAACAATATAGATTAGCAAAAAATCATGGTATCTGTACAAACTCCTAATTCAAGTTCGGTTTCTCAAGTAGTGCTAACATAGTCTTGATAAACCATTCTCACAATTTCCATCTAACTGATAGATAACAAGCCACGACTCATCCAACAGAAGTGATTGTGATAACAAGAAAAATGACCCTGGCTAAACCGCATGCCTTGACAGCTTGATGGAGTCTTAAGTACTAGCACAAAATACTTACGACCAAAGTAGCCAAATAAGTCCTTAAAAAACCACTCTTGGAATTTCCATAACCAATGTAGAATTGCAAGTCACAAATTTAAACAATTTTTACAGTATTTCGACAACAGATGCCATAAAAAAGAAAAGAGTTGAGGAACCAAAGCTTAGAGATAGCCACCTACCTAGGTCCAAATCTCTATCCATTCCATACTCAACCACAAAACCATGATGAGCATCAAGTGTAGACCCACCAACTTCAGGAAAGAAAACTGCAAAAGATGTTCAATCCAAAGATTATATTGAAACCAAAATCTACTCATCATACTTAATTCGTTAGGAGCAGAATGATACCTTTCGATATAGGGCGTATGTATTCTTCCATGACCTTATCAAGCATGGTTTCCATACCAAAATCATCAAGAACAGCACCATACTTATTCATTGTATTAGGTCTCATGATTCTGAATTTCGTCTCATGGACCCACTTCTCAAAATTTTCTACCTAAGCAATCAGAACCTGATAAGAAAACATAAAAACTAAACTGCTAGGAAGAATTAAGTCTGAATGCAGAATGATAATGAGAAGGTAACAAAATACCTCAGTCAGCAACATTTCGCAGAAACGTGGTTGGAGCATTTCAAATGTAAAAATTCCAGGAGCGGGTTCAGACATTATATTTCTAAAACCTTGTTCGGTGTTCTCATTGATTGCCTTCAGAAAGGAGGGAACAAAGAAGGTTGTAGCATGCATGGTGTAAAGCTCCCTATGTAGGCGCTGAAAAGGCAAATGTGATTTCAATAAATTGTTTACAAATAATCAGCAATTATTGGTTGAAAAAAGGAGAGTGATCCGGTAAATTAGTATATGGTGGTGAAAGGATAACAATGATGTCTTACATGCCATGGAGATAAGAATTTTACATATTTATCCTCTCCGATCTTTAAACAAAAAATTGGTAATTGAAGCATTTCCAAAAGTACACGAATATCCTCTAACCATATCAAAGTGTTTCTAGCCTAATGCAGTGGCTTAGCTTTGGTCTAGGAGTACTAGATCTAGATATCTCATAAATAGATTTATACAAACATAAACCTTACAAACTCATATTCTTTTCTAAACTGATAAGTTTTTTCACTGTAGCAGGTTTAGAAAAATCAATAGGCGGCCATATATTGAGCAAAAAAGTTTCTTTATCCTTGGAGTACCATTAAGCGATGAAGTAATGAGGATCCTAAAAGATATATTATATGGAAGACTTTCTAAATTGTATACGTAATTAGGGTTTTAGATTCTCAAATATTTTAATAGTTTCTCTAGCATTTTAATAATAGTTTCTTAAATAAATTTGATGGATTCTCTAGTATTTTGTTAGATTTTCTATGATTTTATTAAATGTCTCCTACCTAGAATAGGTTCCTTGAAACCTATATAAAGAGGGTTTATGCATTGTAATACTTACAATTTTACTATGAAATAAAACTTGATATTTCCCCCCTAAATTCTCTCTACTATCTCCCACTTCATCTCTTTCACTCTCTCTTCCTCTTTCTTTCTCAATCTGGATCTTGTTCAACTGTATTTCGTCATCAATTTAGTACCAAAGCAAGTTGTATTTCTTTGGCCAAACATATTCGCAAAGTTTTGACAAATGTTCAAGTTGAAAAAAAAAAAAAAAAATTAGTGCCTCTACAGTCAAACACAAACAAATCACACCCAAACAATCTCATATCCACCAGACGTCAGCGTCACCCTCCACAAACATCATTTCCCCTGCAATCACCTAAAAAAACACATTTTTCATTAAAAAAAAACTTTATTTTCGTCGAACGATTCACCGTTTAAGCAGGATTTTGAATTACATAGTTTTTAGTTTGCAACGAAAAAAATTCAAAAAAAAAAAATACTTTATTTTTGTTCAGGCATTTGGCTAGTCATTTTGTTTTAAAAAAATTAAAAATTACAAATTGACTTGTTCTTTTGTTAAGAGTTTTTATCCTATATTGTGTGCGTGATAAGTGATAGTCTAAAATTATTTCAAATAATTTACTTTGTCTCGACACTTAGTCAACACCATGTACAATTCGTATACCAACTCTTATAGCTACACGGAGATCCTAGGTCGTCATCGCAGTAGTGTGCCTTCCCCTTTTCAATACAATTATCCCAAGTCTAGGACTATGTTGAATACATTCATTATCTTTCAAGGCGAGTTAACTTAGAATTGTGAAACTTTGATGGTCTGGTTGGTCCTGAGTCACTTCTTGATTGACTCGATAATTTGGAAAAGTTTTTTTGACTTTCACAGCTTGAGTTGTCATGCTAATATGTCACTTGTCAGATTGCAAAGTGTTATTTGTATGGCATTTCGCCTAGGTCAACGCCCTATCACTGGATTTTAGACTCTCTAATATTTTAATAGAATCTCTAGTATTTTAATAATTGTTTCTTACCTAAATTTGATGGATTCTCCGGTTTTGTTAGATTCTCGAGGATTTTATTAAATGTTTCCTACTTATAATAGGTTGTTTAAACCCTATATAAACGGGACTTATGCATTGTAATACTTACAACTTTGACATGAAATAAAACTTGATATTCTCCCCCTAAATTCTCTACCCCCTACATTCTCTCTTTTCTCTCCCTATTCTTCTCTCTCTCTCTCTCTCTCTCTCTCTCTCTCTCTCTCTCTCTCTCTCTCTTCCTCTTGTTCAATTGTGTTTCACCATCACGATGTCTTTCGAACATGAAAAATCAAGCTTCAAGACATTCCTTAAATAGATCGATAAAATGCTCATTTAAATTAGAATTATTATACTTGTCATCAAACAACAATTTAAGAAACAAAATGTACCTGATAGTTGGATATAATCTTCTGCCTGTATTCTCTATGCTTCTGAAGCTGTTAAAATATAGTAGTAAATTCTCAATAGTTATGCTGGCAGACACATAGATAAGATAGTTCCAAATGGAATAAAATGAAAAGCACATCGGTGAAGATAGAATGGTGTACGCCATGAAATGTACAAATGTTATATGCACATTGACTGCCATTCAAAAACAATTATTTGGGTGGCTGACAATGAATGATGTAAGAGACTATATTTTTAATGATGTGAAACAGTTTCTATTCCTGCATCTGTCTTACTTCAATCACCACTCAACTTAAAACCATAAGACAAACACGAGATTTATAGAATCAAACACCCAACCCCTCCCCCCAGGGGCAAAAATAAATATATAAAGCAAATAGATAATAAAAGATAGCGAGCAAGAAATTTGCCTCCATACACGTGTGCACGTATTCACGCAAAAAAAAAAATGAAGACATACAATCTTTCTTGGCTTAGTTTTGGCTAATTTACAAATCCCCACGACCACCAAAATAAAAAAAAATAAAAAAAAATCAAATATATAGCATACACCCCTTTGCCTCAGTCACTCCTCTAACTGTCCGCTCCAAAAGTACGGTCAGAGCAGATTTCATCTTGCCAAAACAATGTACAACCAGTAAAGTACATATATAAATCAGTAAGCTGCACTTCCAGTTCTGGAACAATACTTTATACGCACCATAATTATAACCATACCCTTGAAGACTTGAACATTTTAATACTCAGATTGATGCACGCTCAAGTATTCATAAAGTGACACGATATATATACGCACAAGGTAAAAGCTAATAAGCTGTTGTTAACAAATAATAAACCATAGCCACTTACTGTGCCATTCATCCAAGCTTCTGCCTCCTAAACTTAAACCATTCCAAAAAATTTAACGCACCATTTCCCATATTGATGCATAAACTCTCACATGCCAACTTGCACCGCCTAGAGAGCCATCCAACGAGTAGACATCTACGAGAAGCAAACGATCTCTCTAGCTCATACCTCCCTCCAAAATGGTACATTACCTGATCACCAAGTGCAAAACCCTAAGAGTGTGTTTGATAACACCCTTTTTCCATGGAAAATGAAAAGAAATTCCATTTTCCTTGCAAATGTGGTGTTTGATGGCCAACTTTTTTCCTGGAAATTGTGCCATTTATTTTCCATTCATGCGCCTTTTTCTTGGCGTGGGATGA
>CAIGRT010037901.1:0-14960 GCA_903798405.1 Fraxinus platypoda
CCCACAAATTCAGCAACTTCTGGACGAAATTGACCAAGACCCATACCGAGGCTAGGTGCGCTAGGTGAAGAGGGACCTAGCCAGTGTCGCGATGTTTGTGACTGGCGATTTTTCCAGATTGCAAATGAAGTTTTTTGTTGTTGTTTACTGTGAATTGGTGGCATGGTTGTGGTTGTTTGGTGTTGGAGAGTTGTCCGAAGGTGTGTTCCGACCATGGGCGTGGCCGGAATCTTGATTTCCAGCAATTTTTAGTTGAGAAGGCAGCGAACTTTGAACACGAATTCCGGCCTCTGTAGTTATTGGAATTGGGTGATGTTTGGTGGTATGTGAAGCTTGAAGTGAGGGCTGTCGACCGGTGGGTGGTCGGTTTGTGAGGTAGAAGATAGTGGCTCGGCGGGGCGATTTTCGGTTTGCTGGAGAATGGAANTGTTCCAACCATGGGGGTGGCCGGAATCTTGATTTCTAGCAATTTTCAGTGGAGAAGGCAGCGAACTTTGAACACGAATTGCGGCCTCTGTAGTTATTGGAATTGGGTGATGTTTGGTGGTATGTGAAGCTTGAAGTGAGGGCTGTCGACCGGTGGGTGGTCGGTTTGTGAGGTAGAAGATAGTGGCTCGGCGGGGCGATTTTCGGTTTGCTGGAGAATGGAAAACAATGAAAACACCTTTTGGGAAAATGTTTTGAGAAATACTTTTACAAAATAACAAAAAGAACGCATTTTCAGAAATTTCAAAACAGACACTCAAAACACAAAACACAAAACGAATTCAAAACTCAAAACACAAAACTGAAACACAAAGAGAACGGCCCCTTACTTTCTCCTTGCATCTCTCTCATATTTGTTACAGGACTTGAACAACTTATTTTCTGGTCTTAATTCTAGGCATGGACGTCAGTGGGTCGTTCAAGGTATTTCAATAATTAAAACTGCCTATTACACTTCTATAATTTCATAAGTGGAACCATTTGGGTTCGTATAACTACTGGAATCGAAGTCGAATAGTAGCTTAACGATTCAAGTTGATTCTATTCATAATTTATTTATTTTTAAAAAAAAATTGAGTTGACAATAGAAATTATTTTTTTCAAATATCTAGTAAAAATAGAAGAAATAAAACATTTCACAAAATACACATTTCTACATTTTCTTAATTCAATGCAAATGTGTCACCAAATAGCATCCAACATTAGTGTAATAGCATCAAATTCTTGTTGTGGCTTTGCAACACTGCAAGAAGTGTGTGGGGGCGGGCAACGCATAAAGTTCAATCAAGAGTGATTGCGAACGACTGTTGTATGATTTAATTATTCAAATGAATACATTTTATTGAGTAGGGTACTTACTACTTGGAACTTTTAAATTTAATACTTGTTAGACTTTGTAAATTTGCTACTTGTCGAGTCGAGTCATTGGGTCAGAGAGAATAAATTTGTAAAAAATTAAAAAATCTTATAAAAAAGGACAAATTGGGTACTCACGGTTTCTATTTAAGACCGAGAACCGTTCGAGATTCAGTTGGTTTTCAATTGCGGTTCATATATATATATTTTTCTGAACTGGACTAGCACCTCTAATTTCAGTTTGGGAGGTTCGATTTTGGTTTAAATGCTTGTCCCAACATAATTTGTGCATTATCTCATTGATTTTCTGCAGCAGGAAACTACAATCCTCACGTACAACACAGATGGTGAATTTTTAGTAGGCAACATTGTTACGCCATTGTTATTTCCATCTCTTTATTTATTAAAGTGTGATTTTAAAGGTTGGAGATGAAAAGGAGTTTAGCGCTAAAGATTAGACACTAAATGTGTAATTTTGCCATTTTTTTTAATTTATTTGCCCTTGGAATCCTTCATTATGTAACTTAACTGCCTTATTTACTCCTAGACGCAAATAGAATACCACTGTTGGAAGGTTCAATGAATTTGGACTACAATTTTAGGTTTTACTTTTTGCTATCTTTTCTTTCATATATGTCTCTTATTTGACAAGATTTGTTAACTAATTTTCATCAGAATAATTCAGTCCTTTGAAATATTTTATTTGTCCAATTGTTCGAATTTAGGATCGTTCACGTATCAAACATCCTCAACCTATCAAAACTACAATCTATCTACTTAGTTTGGTAAGCAATCCTGGTCCTTTTTAAATCT
The DNA here is from genome assembly GCA_903798405.1 of Fraxinus platypoda. NCBI lineage: Eukaryota > Viridiplantae > Streptophyta > Magnoliopsida > Lamiales > Oleaceae > Fraxinus > Fraxinus platypoda. The sequence continues at coordinate 2,155 of CAIGRT010037901.1, forward strand.
TATTTAGGGCGTGTCTGGGAGCACTGGACAGTATAATTCGGACTGTTGCTAATCAAAAAAAGAACCGTTAAAAAATTGTTTATTGCAAAATAGCTGACACCTTTGCAGGACAAACAGAGGCAAGTACAGTACAATTTCCCAGTTTGCCCTCCACATTACACGTTCACACAAACCTTACCCAATTCACTGAGGATTAAATGGTCCATTTTTTGTAATTTCCACGCTCACACTTCTCAAGATAGCAGTCAGTGGGCCTTAAGATTTGACGCAAAAAATGATTTTCAATTGGGATAATCTCTCCCAGACACACCATTAATATTGTCAAATCTTATTCAGTATTATGTACTAACCATGCACTTAACTGTTAAACATCCGAATATGGGTCCACTTCAACAACTAGCCCCAATAATTGAGTTCAATATTGACCCTGACCCTAAAGTTGGGATCGGATACAAGACCATCACGTGTTGTGCAGAACGAGTGCCTTGCCAGACTCACATCATGAATGTTAGTCATGATGTCAATCGGGTGATTGGTGATTGATGTATCATGTCTCAACATACAAAAACATGTTCAAGACTCGTAGAGCCATCAATGGACAATAACTTCTTGTTGCCGACAATTCTTCCACTAGGTAAAGGCCATAAAAAAATAGCATTCCCTGTCCATGATTAGCATCCACAGAACCATCAATAGCTCTTTCATGGTGAGTCCACTAAAGAATACTTAACCTCATAAACAAGCCTTAGAAAGATAATAGATACGTGATTTCAACTTTTTTTCTTTCGTTAATTTGGTCTAATATCGTCGAGTCTAACATACCAAATATGTCCCTTACATGAAATTGTTGGCCTTTTCTTTCCCAAGATGAGTATAATTACACGTCGAAACTTCTGAAACTAAAAATAAAAGTTCTGTCAATATCAAGAAACATATCGAAACTAAGAAATCTCCTAAAAATAGCCATGGTATCACAACCCGATTTCTGTTGGAACGTCAGCAAGTTTACCACGTCGTCACAGGAAGATAGAACATAGAGAGGTATCAGGATCTCATCCGAATAAAATCTTAGAACAAAAAGGTCGTCTACAAAAATTAATGAAATTACTGACTATACAATAGAAACTTACTCTCTGGCTGTAAATTCATGTAAGTAGCTGTAAATTCTACCGGCACATCTTGAATGACATCCTCAACGCTGAGATTCAAAGAACTCGAATCTTTTTGACTCCTTTACATCATTTGTTACGAAATGTTTCAATTTTCTCATACATAATTTAGACTTGTGCCTCAGTACTAGCAAATGCAATGTCTGAATAACTCCCTGATCAACTCTGATCAGCGATCACAGATACTGGAGACAAATCTGATTAGCATTGAAACTTACCATACATCTATTAGTTTTCTTGTAAGTTTAGTTTTCTAAATATTTTAGTCCAAATGCTATACAAATGTAGTGTCTCTAAATTACGCCATTCACTACAGATATTCACGTGTTTCTATTTCTCCTGCAACAAACTCATTTAGTGACCTATAAAACACATCTTCAATGGCATCCTCAATCCCGAGATTCAAAGAACTCAAACCTTCTTCGTCTCCATCCTTTTCATCATTCTTCACAAAATGTTTCGATTTTTTCCTACACAATCTCAACTGATCTTCCAAAAGACACTTCTCGGATGAATGACTTAGCACGAGCCACTTCAATGATCGAATCACTTCTTGATCATGGAGCTGCTTCTTTTCAGCCAAATTACGGTACTGATTAGCTTCCATTTCGATCACCCTCTTCTCTTTCTGAAGTCGCAAAATCATAGCCACTGCTTCCTCAGCTGCAGTGGCAGAAGCTGCCCTTTCTCAGGTTCTGCATGAGCTGCATTTGCGCTCTTCCTCTCAATTTTTATCGGTTTCCTCAATTCTGTAATATCAAATTCTTCAACTTTATCAGTAAAATCTTTTTCATCATCATCATCATCATCATCATCATCATCATCATCATCATCATTATAATCTATAACTGTTTTTTCATTATCAACAGTCCTCGACCCACATTTGCAATTTGAACTGAAATTCTCATCAAAATCATTTTTTGAAGAAAACCCATCCAATTTTCCTCTAAAATCACCAAGAAACAGAACCAAACTGCTAAAGAACCAATCAAATTGTAAGAGCTTTAACCCAAAACCCAACAACAAGAACAGTCCCAAATATTCAATAACTTGCTTCAAAGTCCCAAAAAAAAGAACCTAAATACAAAATCACTCAAAATAAAAATAAAAATAATTAATATTGTAAAAAAATTGTAAGCAGAGACACCTCAACAAAACCGTTAAATATACCGAAATAACTTTGTTGATTTCGGTGACCATCTACACTAACCCAAAAGCTACGTGTACAACATTTGTTGACAATAATGGTTGACGATCATGTGTTTTCAAAATCCTAACATGTGATGTAGAAACATTTTTTTTAAATAGATGGATATGATGATGCAAAGTAGGATGTTGTCAACCAATGCTATCAACTAATGTTGTACATGTAGCATGATTCCTACACTAAAAAAATGTTCTATAACTGAATGATACATTTTTCGAGAATTAATTTTTTTATTTTTAATTTACTTTTTTAGTGTTATTGCACATTAAATAGCAGTGCGCAGATTATAACTTCAATACACTTTTTAATATTCTTCTTCTTCTTTTTTTTTTTTTTTTTTCTGTTTTTTTTTTTGAGATTCACACCATAATGAATTTTGTCCTTAGGAAAGCAAATCAAAGTGAGAAACTTCCAATTCAGTTCTGGACCATTTAATTATTACTGAATTAAGTCAAATATTGAAACTCATTAACCAAGTGGTTCATAAGCCATCACCATTCATCCGTGTGGTGTACTTCTGATTTGGTGTCAATTTTCCATCATATCCGGTTACCTGTTTTTGCCTTCAAATGGTAAGAATCTATGCTTCACTCTACCAGATGCTAATGCAAATGTGCATATCCAAACTACTTTATAAATCTGTATAAGCAATCTAGAGTCATTTGAGGAGCCTCCAATGTTGAATAGCTCAATCGAAAGAATTTCATTGCCAACTAGGATTTTAAAATTCCAAAAAGAATGCATAGAGCTGATTTTAATGGGTTTCAAACCTGAAAAATTGGTAGAAAGAACTTTTGAGTTGTGTGGAAGTGTGAAAAGGAAAGACCAGATCTTTTGGAGTTAATGGAGTTTACCCGAATGACCTGGTGTGCATATTATTCTTCTATTCTCTTTGTTTAGCATGTTTTTCCTGTGATATCCACTATATCTAAAAGACTCAAACCTCAGGCACTGTTCACAAGCCGAACGGCCAAGGAAGCCGCTGTATCCGAGCCGAGCCGAGCCGCAAAGGGTAGATATTTTGAACAAACTCCATTTTTACACGCAAAGCCTCAGTCATGTAAAATTCTGTTTCTCCCTAAATTTCTCTCGCTCTCTCCTCTCTCTCTCTCAACAATCAACCCTACTTCATCTTATCCCCCATTCACTTCCCTCAAATCAACCCTACTTCATCTTCTCCCCCATTCACTTCCCTCTCCTTGCGCCGTTTGCTCCACCGCTCCGCCTCCACAGACCACAGTCGATGCCTCCGCCTTCAGGCTTCAGCCCTAAGCCCTACCCTCCACTGCTCCGCCTCCACTTCATCCCTTCCTTACGACCCTGTCCTCCGGCGTCCAGCGTCCTCCGGTGTCCTCTCCGTCTCCGGGGCCGTGATTATTGAGTACGCTGTAAGTATTATTGTATTAATATTTATTGTATTTCTTCAGTTCCTCCCCCTCCTCCGACACCGTCACCTCAGCCTCCTAAAGAATCATTTGCCCGCCGCTATAAATTCCTCAGTCCACTTCTATTGGCTGTTAATTTCACTGTCGGAGGTTTGTTTCGGTGTCCCTATTTATATATTTATGTTTCATGTATTCGTCCATTTCATTTGAAGTATTTAAAACTTGAAAAGTCCCAATTTTTTAGGGGTTTCAGCGTACACAGGGTGACAATTTCAGAATGGGAACTGAAAATATTCTGTCACTCGAAAATTAGTATGTTATGAGCATAGTTTTTACATTTTTATGTGTTCTTGTGATCTATGAATGTCAAATTAGGGGATATGGTATGGAAAAAAAAGGATACAAGGACTTCGTTGGACAACACTAAACCAACAAGAACCTCTATCTAGGAACATTTAGTAACTTTTTTGAATCTTTATCTTTATGAGGGAAATTGCTTTTTATTTTTTCTTGCTGTTCATCATTAGATCTTAGTGTGTAGCTTCTATTTTTTATTTTAGCATATTGTACAGTTTACTTAGTTGATTTCACATTTTGTTCTCGTGCAGAAATGGCATTAGGGATCGACGCAGGAGCAGGAGCTGATCACTGGAAGTTAAAAATAATTTGAATCTGTCCAGAAGCTTTTGGAATTGTGTTTTTACTGTGCTTGGACTTAGTTACGACTGTGTAAGTGGGTTGATGGCCTCAGCTTCAACTCCTGCATTTGGTTGAGTTTCTTTACTACTAAGTAGGTTTGTCACTTTATCCTTTTCTTTCCCTTTAAGGTCTACCCATGAACTCCTTTTATAGTTTCTTAAATATGTTTGGATCTTATAGTGATAGCTGATATATTACTATTAGACGCTATTATTCTGATAGAACACTGCTAAAAATATTGTACTTTTGTTTTGTGTCCGAGGTGTCTTCGTGGTTCTGCTTCATTGGTTTTGTGCGTCTGCACTTGTGGTTTCGTCCTTCACTGCCCTGCTGTGGGATCTTCAATTTGAAAGATTGTGGATCCAAGCTGGCTGCCATTCTAGATTCTTCTTGTGATTGATTGTCTGCGGCTATGATATACCTCACCTCGAATAATTATATTGTCTGCTGCTATGATGTGCTTCACGTCAAATAATTATGGTGTTTGATTAGATATAAAGAGCAGCTTCAAAGAACTATTTTTATTTTCCTGTTTCTGTGTAGGCAAAAGAAGGAGGGTTGGATGTGATTCAGACCTATGTTTTCTGGAATGGGCATGAACCTGAACCTGGAAAAGTAAATATTTTATTTAGCATTTTTACTGAATATTTTCAATTTTTCGAGGAATTTTTTTCTGAAACTTTCTGTTTTTTTGTAGTATTATTTTGAAGAGAGATATGATTTAGTGAAGTTTATTAAGTCGGTACAGCAAGCGGGGCTCTATGTTCATCTCAGAATTGGTCCCTATGCTTGTGCTGAATGGAACTTTGGGTAATTTTAGGAATTTTCGATTTATAGAAGAAAAATAATATTTTTTCGGTTTTTTTTCCTGAGAATTTTTCCTGTTTCAATTTCAGGGGTTTTCCAGTTTGGTTGAAGTATGTTCCTGGGATTAGTTTCAGAACAGATAATGAACCTTTTAAGGTTAGTTGAGTAACGTATTGACATTTGAGTTTCCATTTTAGTCGAATTCTTTTCTATAGATTTTATTCCATTGATTTCTAATTATGTGCTTCCAAATTCTGGTCTGAATTTTTATTTTTTTTCCGACAAAACGCTGCAATGCAAAAATTCACAACCAAAATTGTGAATATGATCAAAGCAGAAAAGTTGTATGAATCTCAGGGTGGTCCAATTATTCTGTCTCAGGTAATCCATTTCATTCTCTGTTATGGAGATACCCGACTCATCAGTCTTGAACACTGAGAAGTGAGTTTGAGAGATTATTTACTTGGCTTTTCAAAGTATTTAACGTTGTCATTTGAATATCTTAATACATACAGTTCACATCCCCAATGGAATATGATACTCACAGATGAATATTGTTAACCTACTCAATCTTCATTTGTGCCTAATTTACAAGTATTAGGACTTTGGGCCATATGTGACTGATTATTTGGTAGTGTTTACGTGCTTCTAAGTTGATCATACATTCTTTAGAATCCTCAACTTTTATAACTTTTTAGTCACACCTTTCTTGAGACTTACTGTTTATTAATACTTGACACTTTGCCGAACATGCACGCAATTAGAGCGTTTGTAGTTGGCTGGCCGAGCCGGTTGTCAATTTAATATGACCATCTTATTTGATTTAGGGTAACCGGAGTTTTTATCTTTTAATTTGAATATCTTTGCCACTTGCAATTTATTTTTCGTCATCAAAATAACAATGTGTGGTCAAGGGTCAAACCAAATTTCTCAAAAAAATTCATATAAATCACTACCAAAATTTGAATTTACTTTTCTTGAACTTGAAAAGCTGTCATGGCCACAAACAAATATTTTTGTCACAACCCTAAAAGATAAAAATCATTGGCGCGTCAGTATCTTTATATTTCCATTTATATATATGTTATATTTATGTGTAGATTGACTCGATTGAATCGGATTTGGGAAATGAACAATTTCTATTGATATTTCACTAATTTCTCAAAATAAGTTTTGATGTTAACCGTTGGAGTGTGCTTTGGGTTTTGGATTGTTAAGGATTTTCAGATTTCTGTTCTTTTTCTGCTTTCTCAATTTTTTTTGCAATATGGATTTTGGGTTAATTTGATTTGTTTGACTTTGCAGGCGGTGGACTATGGGGTTCACAGGATGTGGGAGCACAACAATGTTGGGGTATCACTTTAAATCATCATTCTTCAATTTGATCTGGTTTTTTCGTTGATTAACATTGTGTCTGGGTGCATATGACTGGGTTCTTACTTGCATATTATATGAATTGTTAGTTTCAGCAGTAGACTGATTCTCAAGTCTGAGATAACATGTCAAAACACTGGCATTTAAAATGCTGTTAGGCTGTGGATTGTGTGTACTATTCTGTTCGATAACATCACGTGCTGGAAGATTTAATTATGCATATTATTTATGATGAAATTAATTACTTGAATAAACAAACTGGTTTCCGAGAAATTGAACAGATTAAAGTAAGATAATTATCCCCCTTCAGAGTCAGCTATCCCTTTTTCACTTGTTGGGACCAACGTTGAAGGGTTAAAGCCACTAATAAGTTCAAGGTCATTTTGAAAAGTTTGAGAGCTGCATGTACCTTTTACTCTTTAACGTTATGTTATAGAATAATAATTTATAAGGTAACAAATTATGAAATCAAATACACCTTTGTTAAAATCATGGTTTAAAAAAGGGAACAATACATATCTCATGTTTTTACTTTACACCCTTTCAAAAATACAAAAACAAGTTTCAACTTTCAAAAATGTTAAACTTGTGATCTTATTTATGAAATTGGAAATCTAATTCCAGGTCTAGGTGTAATTTCCTCTTTAAAAAACATATAGTAGTGGGAAACAGAGATTAAATTTGGGATGTAGCATAACTCGAGTAGATGGACTTAATAGTTGGTATGACATGGCAGAAATCAATTATCACTCCATGGCCCGAGTGGCTATAAACATCATTTTGAATTCCTGTTTCAAAATTAGATTTTTGCATTCATTACAATACGTTTGTTTGAACACATTGTCGACTTGTGAGTTACGTGCACCAACACAGTTTCATTTATTTATTTACTTTTATGTTATAGTGGCCGTTAAAGTTTCAAATTTACAAAAAAAAAATTTATACTCTTCAGCGAGAGTTTGTTCACCGACTGTTTGTACCTCTATTTTATTTTGGAAGAAAAACACAAAACAAACCTTAGCAATCGACTTCTTTCTTTTTGTTTCACATAAATTTTTGCAGATTGATGTGCTCATCTTGAATGTTACGGACTTACGGTTCCATATTTTTTGGCCGTTGATTTCATTTATGTACTTCATTCCATTAGTTTTATTTCTATGGATGCAACCATGCTCTACAAATTGTTTTAGTCGTTTCATAATATGTGTTGTTGATTCTTGTTGATTTTTTAAAGGTTTTGTGCTGTGAAATCTATCCGTCAGCAGAAGAGGTAAACTTTAATTTTTTCAGACCACAGACCGTAAAGATCTGAATTCTTTTCATAATTTTTATCTTGCTTTGTTTTTTATTTTTCTTATTCATTTACTGCCGTTTTTATGCTACAAAGTCTTTTGGGTCGATCAAGAAATATGGTTTATTGGTTTTTCAACATAAAAAACCTAAACATCTGACTTCGTGTGATAATTTGTTGGTTGCTGTAGGTCAGCCAAAAGATAGAAGGAGTCAATGGCATGTTATACGGGTAGGGAGGAGATGGTAGTGGTATGTTGGGCTAGGGTTTGAAGGGTCTGTTGGGTTATTTGTGTTTCACAGTTTGGAAGCTGAAAGGAAACTCTTGAAGAGGGTTTTAGGTATATCTATGTTTACACGTGTATTTACGCACCCTAAATGTTTAAATATTAATTTTATGGACCAAAAGCCTCAGGACTTTCACTTGTTCACAGTAATATATATATAAACTTCACATTCTTTTTTCTAATTTTTCACGTTTGGGTCTCTGCTAGATTAAATCTATATTGAGTGCACGGGGTGATTCTTTTTTTTTTTTTTTGGCTTTTCAATTTTCTGAAAATAATTTTTTTCCTTGTTGCTTTGGATTTTATTTATTGTTATTGAATGCAATATATGTTCGATTTTGAGTCACTTGATTTGAAAATTAGAACATATACATGAATAACGTTAAATTGGTCTCATTTATCAGGGTGTTTTGATTGAAGATGTCTCGCGTGTATGTCAGAAACTTGGATCCGTGAGTAACTGAACGAGTACTTTATGAATTCTGCACTTTTGGAGTTATCAGAAGTTTAAAACTCTTAATGCATGTTTACAATAAAAAGATTGTTTAATTTCTTTTTTCTTCCTTAATCTCTATTGAACTCCTTACCAAACAAACCATTAGCTTTTAAACTGATTATATCTGTTGCAGTGCTATAATTAATAGATGTGGCTTCAATAGTGAAGGAATTGTTGTTGTTGCAAAGCTGTTGGGTGTGCAACATGGTAAGAGGAAGTTAGAAACGTCAAACATTGTAGGCGGAATAGTGAAAACAACGGTCTGAATTCTGCTGGCTAGCGCGCCCAGACAGGCACATGGTAAGATCTGGTGAATATGAAACAATGAATTTATTTTTTATGGAGTAGACATATAAAGCAGCTTATGACCTAATAGTTGGTTTTCTCAACCCCAACCAACCTTCACCAAAAAAAAAAAAAAAAACTAGAGGGAAAAACAGAGAGAAAAGAAAAGAAAAAAAGTCACTCACTCTCAAGTCCATAGTTCTGAGTGTGCTCGATGACTGAGAATCTTGGCATGCTTAAAAGACCAAATCCTGTTAGCAAAAATCCAGTCTCTGAGGAACCTGGAGGCTTGAGTAGGAAGCCACTGTTTGATTTATCCACAAATATACTGAAAGATATGTATATTCTCACGAAGATATGCTATTTTTGCAACTCGTGTATTTGTTTGGACAGATAGTTCCATAATGAGTGCAAATCAGTTTAATTTACCAAATAATGAAGAAATTATTCAATGCAGACATATGAACCAGGAATAGCTTTAGATAAACACCCAAAATTTTCAATAAAAATTTTATGGGAACAATAGCAGAAGGTTACAAACATTTACATGTAGCATATTTCTCGAATGTTGAGAGTTTTCACGTATCTAATTTTCGTTTTACAATTTATTAATGATCTTATTTTCATTTTTATTTGATTTGGATATGTTTGGGTCTTGTACATTCCATTGACGTCATTGTTGTGTTCACCGATAGGGAAAGATTCCTCTGATAGGCTGTGGAGGTATTAGCAGGTAGTAATACTTTACCATTTACCATTGCAATTTCTACCATCTTATCATCATAATTATTGAGCCTAAATATTCTCCGTCGGTGGTGAGGATGCATACAAGAAAATACGAGCTGGGGCAATTCTTGTTCAGCTGTATACTTCTTTTGCATATGGCGGGCCTGCTCTTTGAATTCTGAGTAACGTTGGAGTATATCTAGACGTAGGAAAAATAGTTGTTCGACAGTTTGAACAAGGGCCAGACAAATAAGTAGAAGGTAATTTCTAGGAAGAGATGAGTCAAATTGGTTAGGTATGATGATGAACTTCATCTTCATAATGGTTGGGCGATTGACCCGGTTTTTCTCTCTTTTTTAGAGTGAACTCGCACAATGCTTGGAGAAAGGTGACTACAAGTCCATCTATGAGGCAGTTGGAGCAGATTGCAGACAGCCTTAATGTATTAATCCAATTTTTACCCAACGCCCTCCTTCGGTACCCTGTTCTGTTGAATAAATTTTCTACTCATTGAATTTTTTTTTCCCCGAAAATTTTCCTTGGCAGTTTGTTTTACTCATTTTACGGATTAGATTTTACCTTCAGAATATGTTCGATGTAGAGTTTGGAGTTCTGCTATTGCTTTTAAATGTCATATTTGGATTAGTTTTCTGTATGTAATAAGGTTATTCCATGGAAAATAAAAAGGTTATAGAAGATCTGTAGATTGGTAGGTAATGTAATGATCCAAACCAATTAGATGTTTTGTTATTGTAAGTTAAGATGTGAAATTTCTTTTTTGATTATATCTAATCATGTTGATTGTTGGATGTGATTGATCCTCTCAGAATTTTGAGTTCAACGAATATTTTCCGTGACTGGTATGTACTTTTCTGTCCAGCTCCTGAAGTTCAAAGTTCGAAGGTATGTAAATGTATTTAATTTAGCTCATATATACTTCTGTGGTTATACAAGATATGTGGAAAATATGTTGCACACTTACCTGACAAAAAAGATAAAGAATTCTTACTATATTTAGAACACAGTATTGTCAATTGAGCGCGAATGGCATTTGTAAAAGACATTTGTGAGTGGATCCATGTCTATTTTCTTGCTTTGAGTTTCATTTTGTCTAATGTAACATCTGTAGAAGAAATAGGACCTTTCTTTTCGTTTCGGCAATGGAACCTGAAAAAGCTGGAGTATAATCTATGGTTTATACAAGAACAGTAAAATATGATAGCTTAATGCTAAGCGCTTGTTCAGTTAAGAAAAGGGTTGTGATTGGAGTACAGGGGTGGTTTTTACAGGGTACTTACCGGGCAGACACATCAGGTGGGGTCAGGTAATTTTTTTTTTTTTTAACACGTGGGTCAGCCCCACATGTGAGAGGCCTGTAAGGCCTCGGTCCTGTACTTGCAGAATTATCCTTAAGAAAATAGTGTCCGGGTCTTGAGATTTCATTATTTTTAGTCTAAGATCCAAGTAATTTGGCGAAACAATTGGTTGATTCTTTTTCAGAAATCATAGCTGTGTCTGGCAAGAGGCCTAGAAATGGTTTCTGTGGAGAACTTTGGCATTAATTTATCCAAATTTTTGAAAGACGGTACTGCCGGTTAACTCCAAGACTTACCATCCAAATGTCAATAGATATTGCTGATCATTACATCAATTCTTCATACATGTATTTTCTAAGTCTCTTCTGAAATGATCATTACTGTAATGAACAACTACGAATAAAAGTATTTTCTATTCTCAGAAATTTCTCAATTGCTTTTGTGGTGGCAGAACAACTGTATTTTAGATTCTATTTGGAATTAGTAATATTTCTTTTTATTTGATGATAGAAGGGTAGATACTTGACTTGGTTCTTAAGCATTTGTTTATCTAATTCATGGACATGCCTTAGCTTTTTGTAGCTTTTAAATCAGTCCTGAACTATTACATTATTTCCCTCTTGGGGTTTCGATGAACAAATAAGGTATTTTGATGCCTCTGAGACATATTTGTTCTGGTAGAGTCCTAATAATGCTGAGGCTTCTGATCTGTTTACTTGTTTCAGAGAAATGCCAGAGAAATTGAGGGGCTTCAGCAGAGATGAAAATAATCAAAAGTAAAGCACTCCTTACTATATTATGTCGATCATTTGGCTCGCTCCCTTTTGTGTTGATACTTGTCATGCTTACGTTGCTTCTTCACCAGGTGGCTTTTCGTCACTGAAGAAGACATCAAGAGTTTACCTTGCTTTCAGGTATTTCACATCAGTTCTTCCTTGCTGCTTTCATTAGTTGGTAGATTCTTACTGAAGCATTGGTATGTTTATTTCGTCAGAATGAAACTTTGATAGCAATTAAAGCTCCACATGGCACCTTGCTTTTATTTACTTTTAGTGTGGGCATTTCTGGGAATAAAACTCCTCTTGTGGAAAGGTTTCTTATTTGTGGACATCCTAAAATGGAAATTATGTCATCCAATTTGAGTGGATAGTATCATCCCCATGAGTGATTTATTTAGTTTTCATATTGTATAAATATATCATATGATAAATTGTGTTTATTTGGTTCCAAGTGATAGGTTGTGATTGGAGCATCATGTTGAACGTTCTTTCCTGGATATTTCTTGTTGCAGACTTCAGATGGATTACTTGTTAGGAGGTCAGCAGCTAGCATACTAAGTGGAAAGAAGACTGTTCAAACAATTGTAAGTTCTCTCTTCGCAATCCCCTCTGGCTCTGGATGTTTCTTATCAAACCTTGTCCATAATAAAGGAGAAAAAGGCGAAAATTGCTGACTCATGTAGACATTAGTCTTCTGTTATGTGATCTTTACCTGTTGATGCACACTTGCTCTATCCCCTTTCATTTTCTCCTCTTCTTTTTGCAGCCTGCTAATAAGAAAGCAGCATATGTGAAATCCGGCATCAATAAGAAAGGTGATGGAGGTGGATAGTCAAAAAGTTCCAAGGTTGTGGAGCCTGAAGATATTGAGGTATATAGTTGATGCACCTCCGTTCACTCTTTGTTAATGCTGTTAATTGGCGGGTTTATAATAGGTTTTTAATCTACTTCGTTTTACAGCCAGCAGAAATGAGCCTTGAAGAGAT
>CAIGRT010037910.1:0-14485 GCA_903798405.1 Fraxinus platypoda
AATAAAGTCAAACGAACACCAAAATTTCAATATTTTCCAGTGAAAAATTATATCAATCAAACACAATTAATCGACAATTTTCAGTAAAACAAGTTATAGGCAATTCAATTCCCAAAAATTCATTTTATTTCCACCTAAATTTCATCTTGTAATCAAACGGACCCTAAGTGTCTGTTTGGCGCCCATTTCCCTTCATAAGACTCAAACCACCTTTAATCAATTCCAAATTAACGGGAGGTTGGGGGTAAAAAGGGTAAAACTTAAATTATATTGTTTGCATTCCGCATGCAGTTGGCCTTTGTGTGTCATAATTAACATCAAATTGAATTTGGCATGCACTGTGCAACAGTCCTATAATGTCTAAAATTGGCCAAAAATATGCACCGAATAAATAAAATTGATAAAAGTTACTAGTCCAATAAAATGTATGATTAAAGTCTAGTTTTTGTTTGGTATTGATTAAAATCAAAATTTTAATCTAAATCAAAGTCAACTAATAATTTTAACCATACATTTTTTGGCATCTGTAACTTTTAAACCACACGTTTCATCAACTTTTATCAAAATTACAAAAAAATCTAATTTTAATCTCCATCGAATAATGGCTAAATGTTGACTTCAATCTTTACCTTCTAAAAACTTTTTAAGCTTTTCCACCGAGCACTTAAATTTATTTGATCAACTAAAAAACTATTTATTTTAAAATATTAATCACAGATACCCAATGACATTAAACAAATGCAACCGCAACTAGAGAAAATTTCAATTAAATTTGGCCCTACCAATATTGCAGTTGAACGCATTAAGAATTGTAAATAGCCACCTCAAGGGTAGGTCATACTGTTAAGAAAAAATTAAAAGTGACGCGGCGTATTTTCGGATCAATTTATAAATGATTTATTAATGGTCAAATTTTATTTTTGGAAAATTACAGTCACGTTACCAAATCTTCATTTAATAACAAACTTTGCCCAAACTTTTCATTTGTACCACCAACGGTACCAGACATTTTAAAATGTCTCGGCTAAAGTCCAAATGGAAGGAAAGTGTTAGTTTGACCGTTAGTTGATAAAAAATTTAACATTGACTATAATCTCGAATAATTAAAGGATAAAATGGTAATTTTACATTTTTTCAATAAAAAACACGATTATGATATATTAATAATTAATTAAAAAAAGCCAAAAATCAAATACAAAATCCACTATCCACCACCTTCCTCTTCTTCCTCTACTCCCTTACCCCAAAACCACCAGTGGCAGCGCTCGACACCACCGCCACCCACCCTACGTCGGCATCATCGCTCCTTCCACCCACATACCAAGAACCATCCATTAACGGAATACACACTCTAAACTCGCACACAATTAAATCATTTTCCATCAAAATCCCTAACCTAAGATAGAAATCTCACTGTAAATTTGGACAAGTAAATGAATTGAGCAGAAAAGAAGCACTGTGCATTGGGTTATCTTCTTGTATTCTGCAGTTTATTAGATGTCCACATTCTGCCACAACAGATGATTTTGGTGCCCGTGAGTTCACTGTAACTCAATTTGGAATTGTTTATAGTGTTAAAGTTTTTTGGGTCTGGTCCTCAGTCTATTAATGGGTAGTTGATTAAGGTAACTGAAGCGTCATTTTTGGATGTTGCCTAGAGTCTGCAATAGGTGAAAGAGATGAAGGCGGATTTGGGAAGGAGGTAGAGACCTAAGCTATTTGTGGTAGATTCAGGTCCCTAGATATGAAGACGGTGTTGCATGTGATTCTTAGCTTATTTTCCGAGCAAATTTTAAATTTTTTCTTAGCTTTTGGCCGGAGCTATGGCTTCGCCGATTGTCAAGCTCGGACTTTTATCGATGGACAATAATTTCGTGGAAGAGAAAGAACATGCCGAAGAATTTGGGTGGGTGTTGTAGTGTCAGTCGCTAGTAGTGATGATGGTTTTTGGGGGTGGTGGGACGGTTTAGCGAAGAAGAAGATGAATAGTGTTTATGTTTTCTTTAATTAATTATTCATAGATTATAATTGTGTTTTTTGTTAAAAAAAAAAGTAAAGTTACCATTTTATCATGTTATCCCTCTTATATTCGAGGTCCCAGCTCAGACGCCAAGTAAGCAATGCCACGCTGATGACTACGCAAGCAACAAGTCCCCATGGGATATGATGCCAGCTGGAAGTTCAAAAGGAGAGAAAGGAGCAGAGGCTCATCGAAGTTCGGAAACACCGAAGCTCCTAGGCTTGGAGTGGAGTTTCATTCAAGTTGCCTGAGGCCCAGTACACCAGAGATCCTCGAATCAAAACCGACCCAACCCACGCTGAAGCCGATAATGTTCCTGGCGACAAATTTTTAGATCTTATGGAAGTGATTGATGTGATATTAGTAATAAAGCATGTCAAAGTATTAGTGTGTCAGCCTACGAATAAAACGACAAACCTTTTGTCAAACATTAATTGTATAGAGGGGACGGTGACGTGAGGCTTTGACATAGGAGATGTTGCCACATGGTTTTGTGTAAATCTTAGGATCTAATATGGACAACATCCTCATTTTCGTGCGAAAAACAAATCAAAGAAGATTTACATGTCTTGTTCTTGGAAACTTTTACATACACATTAAGCAAATACGTTAAGACTCAAACACAAAACTCCTTATTGACATATCTATCATTCCACATATTCCATTACACAAGAGAGACTTATTGTGATAAATCGGTCCGGGCATTCGTTGATAGTGTGATTGTCGTCATAACCAAAGAAACCGCCAGCACCTGAACGTCTTCGTCTCTTGCCGGAAAGTGCCTCCCCGCGTCCATTCCAGCAAGAATACCACCCTAATCCGATAAGAACGCATCCGAATCTCACTTGATGTGGCAAGAGTGAGTCCGGCATCTGTTAAGTTCATTTTTTGGAGTCAACACATCCTTATCCTTTTAGAATTAGTCAGAATTATGGTCAATATTAATTATTTGATCAACTAACGGGCAAACTAACAGTTTCCTTCTATTTGGACTTCAGTTGCGATATTTTAAAATGTTTGGTACCGTGTGTAACACAAATGAAAGGTTTGGGCAAAGTTTGCTACTAAATGAAAGATTTGGTACTTTGCTGCAATTTTTCCTTTTATTTTCAACCACGTATTTTAATTGATTCACAACTTTTTAACCACACGTTCTGTGCATGTGATTTATAAATCTTCCAAACACACCAACAATTGATGGGATAATGCATATGTAAAGTTATAATTGTTTCATGGAAAGTATTTTTATTGGGGAAAATTCGAAAATATGTTTAGGAGTATATGTTTGTCATTTCGTTATAACACAATTGAACGGAACTCAAAACCTTTAAAACTCGATTGTTTACTCATCACTTAAATTGAAGAAAAGTGAAATTCGATATCACGTGTTTAGACGTGTTGAATATCGCTGCCATAATACATTGCAAGCAAGAACATATAAAAATGAGTAAGAAAATATAACAATGATTGGTTTATCGATTCGTATTTTATTCTTTCATATTTTCAAGAATATCGACTCACCAATAAAACGGGGTTTCATTTATAGTCATTTGTTGTTTTATTTGAAGATTCCAGTATGTTTTGTCATGTTTATAGAAATTTAAATCTAGACTTTTATCAATATCAAAGTCAACAATCAAATTTAACCACGTATTTTTATAGATCCACAATTTTTCAACCAAATATTTTATCAACTTTTATCAAAATTTACTAAAAATCTAATTTTAATCTCTATCAAACATGGGTTTATGGTAAGTAGTAACATTTCATCTAGAGCTTGTTTGGGAGGGATTAAAATCAGATTAAAATTGAAAATATAGCCGTTATTGTTGACTTTTATTAGACCGGTGGGACCCAATAACGGCCATATTTTCAATTTTAATTGGATTTTAATCCCTCCCGAACGGGGCCCTAGTGGCTAATACAATCGTACAACATTTGCGCCACCAAAATCAATGTTTCAATACCGGTGGTACTAGAAGGATTCTTTATCGAAAAAAGAGAAATATACAATTACTCCCCAATTTATTGACCCAATATCAATTTGATCTAAAACTTTAATCAAAGGTAACAAGTTTGCTTCCGGCATTTTATTATAATTACACAACCAAATCTGAAAAATAGTAATCTTCTAAATCTTAATTAAATTGTTATATGATCCTCGTGAACACGTGTTTACCTTAAATTTCTTCGTGCCAACTTGTGTTGGATAATATAATATGTTTCAAATTAATTTATAAGATTAGAAATTTAGCTTATGTTTGATGAAAATAAAATCAGATTTTTATCAGAGTTTAATAAAAGTTAATGACACATGTTTGGTGGTCATTTTTTTTAAGAAAAAAATATTGTTTCGAATAGTAAATTTTTTGAGAATATGTGGTTAAAAAGTAGAGAAAAATTTTGAATTTATGTGTATAATATTTTATTGTGTGAACGTATGATTGAAAATGAATATGTAAAAAAAAAAAATTTGAAAGAAGGAGGGGTTGTCTTAGCCCTATTTTTTCAAAAAAATGCATTTTGCAATAATTTTATGATGCATAATGTGTGATTAAAAAATAAGAAAAATTTTGAGTTTGCATGTAATATTATTTTATTGAAAAATATGTGATTGAAATATTGTCAAATCACAATTCAATAATGTATTTTTATGAAGAAAATGAGACTCAAACAAGGTCTGCGAGTCAAACAGGGGCGAAATGCGATTGAAACATTGTGAATCACATTAATGGTGTGTTTGAGCCACATTATTTTGGAAGAATATATTTTGGAATAGTAGATTGATTGAAGATGCGTGGTTGAAAAAGAAGGAAAATTTATTGATGTGATGAGAAATATTATTTTATCGAAGAATGTGTGGTTAAAAATGAGTAGAAAAATGTGAATGAAAATTTTGACGTGGCTCGAACACGAGCTAAATATATTTTTAAAATTAATTATTAACTTTTACTTAGAGCTTGTATGAGAGTGATTAAAATCGGATTAAAATTGAAAATATAGCCGTTAGTGTTGACTTTTATTAGACGAGTGAGACCCAATAACGGCTATATTTTCAATTTTAATTGGATTAAAATCCCTCCCAAACAAGCTCTTAACAATATATTTTATAGCATTCACATGATGACACAGTTACCTATAGTTAGGGCGTGTTCGGTAGAGATTAAAATCGGATTAAAATTGAAAAACTAGCCGTTATTGTTGACTTTTATTAGACGAGTGGGACCCAATAAATGCTATATTTTCAATTTTAATTGGATTAAAATCCCTGCCACACAAGCTCTTAGAGTAAAATTTACCAAACATGACTTTTTAAAATTAATTGTTACTTTTTCAATTGGCAAGCGAAAAACAATGTTAGTTAAATCAGGAGTCAAAGTTTTACATCCCTTTTCCTCTTCGGCCACGAATTTTCCTTCCTTCGCAAAATACTGGGAAAATTATTTTCCGTTCCCCACACGTGTCACTCCCTTTTCTCTCCCCTACTAAACGTACACGCTTCCTCTCTCTCTCTCTCTCTCTCTCTAATTTTCCCTTTCCCTTCGCTCTTTTGCTCTTGATCGACAGAAAAATCTATTTTTCCTACCCTATTTTTACCTTTTCCTCTTCAAATCAGATTCTTTGTAACACACGAATTCCACTTCCACGAGGACTGAATCTATCTCTGTCGATCGTGTTCTCCACGGAGCAAAACTTAGGGTTTATTTTATCCTTTTCCTTTATAAATTTATTTTTCCCCTTCCAAATTCCTGATTCTCTAAGTTCAGATTTGGTATATAATTTTTGTTTTATAAATAATTGCACTGGAAATTTGTTGATTTTTTTGCATATAAAGCTTCTTTGATTTGCAGCTGAAAATATTTTAGGGTTCCGTACAAGAAAAACTCTGTGAAATTTTTGGTGCTTTGTTTTAGTTTGTCATTAAAAATCGAGGGTTTCTTGTCTGAATAGTCTAGATATTTAATCCACGAGAAAGGTTCGAAAAAGAAAAAAAATAATCTAGGGTTTTGCTGTTGAGCATATTACCTTTTTCATTCTTGTATTTAGGTTTATTTGGAAAAGAGAGAAAAGATAAAAAATCTGAATCTGAGATGGCCTTGAACTATTCACATCGGTCAATATTTCCTTCACATATTGGTGAGGATAGTATGGTGTCGCCCATGAGGATTGTAAATGGGGACGGTTATGCGAGGACAAGGCATGGGAGCCGGGGGGAAACTGAGGAGCGAAATTACGGGAGGAACAGAATTGATCGGCTTAGTTCACCTGAGTCAGCTACAAATGATATAGCAAACCTCTTGCCTTCCGATCCATTTGGGATGGATATAGAAACTACTTTCACAGCCATCACAGGATGGCTCGAGGATTTAGATGTCAATTACAGAGGATATGTAAGGAACAATGATTATGCATCCATTCAAGATGACTGTGATCGGTTTGCACGGTGGAATTTGATTTGGAAAAGTGCCACGAAATTTCAATCTCTATCTGGCAATGTTCAGTTTGACAAACTGAATATGGATATTCAACCTATTCCGAGCAATCTTCAGGGAGATAAGAATCTGAACAGGTGTATCCAGTCATATCCAGACAATGCCCATTTAGATGAGAAACTGAACATGGGTAATGCTTTGAATCCTTGTAGTGAGGAGAGAGAGATGGGGGGTGCATTGACCCGATATATTTTAGGATTTGAACCTACCTGTAGTACAGGGGCCATTGTGGGCTTTGGCAGTGAGTATACTAGCAGCAGCACTGGGCTGCAATTTATAGAGAAAGCTGAGGGTGCTGAAAGTGTTGCCAAGGAGGAAGTACCCCATGAAGCTTTGGGCTTCGCTCTTAGTTATCTGGGAGTCAAGGACCTTCTGTCCGTGGAAAGGGTTTGCAGGTCTTTGTGTTCAACAGTCCAAGGTGATCCCTTGTTGTGGAGGACTCTCAACATTGATCAGCCACTGAATGAGAGGATCACAGATGATGTGCTACTGCAATTGGCTACCAGAGCTCAAGGTAATCTCCAGTGCCTGAGCTTGGTGGAGTGTGTGAGGATCACAGATGATGGTTTGAGGCGTGTACTTGAAACTAATCCACGGTTGACTAAGGTTTGTGGCTCCAGCTCCACCATTGTCTATATTAGTTTTCTGTTGCAAGAGTAATTCATAACTTGTTTATATGCGATTTGATGATGTGATATAGTTCTAACTTCTAATAGAAGAATGACACAGAATGCATTGTTCTTCACGCTTCCCAGTTTCTGGTATTTAAATCTGTTGATATGTTCAAAATGTGTTTGTAGCAACACCAATGCTTACGATTTATGAGCATTTATGATTTCTAGCCATTTTATGGGGTTGTATGTCTGTTGTGAGTTGTGACCATCTGCTTGGATGTTGAAGAGTAGGATAGCAAATAGAATTGAAGAAATAGATTTTTATTATGCATGTTGAAAACAAAACTTAAACAAATAAACGTGTCTAACTGCCTAAGCTTTTAGATGACATGGATAACATCTTAATTGGGTTTGGATGACATGGATAACATAGGAATTGAGTTCAAAACTCAACATCACCCTATATGAAAAATTGTCACTTTTCGTACATTGAATGAATCCAGCCTATATGTGGAAGGGCGTGTTGAAGACAACATATTGGTAAATGTATCCTCTTTTTAACATTTAAAGCATTTAGATGGGCAGTTATCAACATAGACTATGTGTGGATGGATGGAAAACTTTCTGGCTAACTAATTTATGAAGTCTAAATGTATAGCATATTTTCATGTGTTACTTAGATAGCAGGTGCACTATTTTTCTTTCCAAAGTCATTTGATATGGAGATGTAGGTAGCACACCATCGATGAAATGTGAAGAGAATTCTTGCAAAATTTGTTCCACTGGGTGCAAATTCCAACACAAGCTAAAAGGGTCTGCTGACTCTGCTATCATATTTTATATAATATAATATTGATTGATTGTTTTTCGTAAAACATATTCATAGTATTTAATCATGCTCAAGATAAGATCGTATTCATTACACTGACATTTTGTCAATGGACATGTGTGGTGGATTATAATCATTATTTTGGGCATGCTTGGGAGTGATTATAATTTGTGGATCTTACCGTATATGCGGATAAAGGAGCATGTTTGATATAATTTAAGCTTTGCCAAACATGCACTTCGTCTTCTGGCATATGTCACTGCCACTAGTTTAGTGGGAGTGCGGACAAGATAGCGCTTTTCAATTTTCATAGAATGCGTCTCACCATCTTACGGTTATCCCGTTAATATGTATTTGGGAGCATTAGATGAGGTTATGCTTCCTTTTAGTTACCATGGACGGCATGCATAGACCCATGGAATCTCCTATCAAGTCTTACATATCCTTCTTCGAAACTTAATACTTGAAGGGGTCCTTGCCTTTAAGCCTAAAAGGTTAGATTTTTGGTTGAATGATTTTTAAATAACACGTGGTCTGTACTCTTGATTGTCTTTGTCTCATTTAGTGCCTTGTGTTGGAGGATGCTCTTCAGCAATTATATGTGTAAAGTATGTCATTTCAAAAGTGTGATGGAATAAAATTATGATTTAAAATTTGTTAGATTTAGAAGGACAATATTTATTTATTTAAATTGTCTTGTAAGCTAGATTTTCTGGAAGTGATGCAGAAAGGGGTGTTTTATGGTCTAGATAACAATTATTAGTCAAGGATTTTTTATATATATTTATGTGTTAACTCCAGTGTTTTAAGCTCTCAAGAGTATAGAAATAGTTAAACCTGGGAATAGTTTCAAATACCTATTAGTGTTCCAATGAAACTAAAATCAACCTACCTTCTTAATTTACGATAAGATGTAACCCAAATATATAGTAGTTTGTTGTTCTATTACGTAATTTAGTGTTCCAATGAAGCTACAGTCAACCTACCTTCTCAATTTATGATAAGATTTAAGCCAAATCTATAGTAGTTTGTTGCTCTCATTTGTTAATTTAATAGATTAATAATCTAACTATGGCTATGATATATCCATGGATGGAATATCTTACTATGAATGGAGTTGGTAGTTGGTGGAAGTTCTTGTCACCCAACTATTTCCTTCGTGTTTTCTTGAAGCCCTCCGTCTATGGTGGATACATTAAGTAATTTTTGCTCGGGTTGTGCCTTCAGTTACGCTCTTCTGCTTCTCTTACTTGTGAAAATTCTGTCTGCAAGATACTAATTTTCTAGATTGTTTGTACGTTACACGAGTAGCTAATCTTATTATTTTTCTGCAGCTGTGTGTTCCTGGATGTACAAGGCTTACTATTGAAGGTATTCTAAATAATCTCAAGGCGTTCAACTCCGATAAAGGTGTCCAAGGTATAAAGCACCTGAGAATTGGAGGGCTATACGGGGTGACACATGAACATTTTGAAGAGTTGAAGCTATTACTGGGTGCTGATAACAAAAAGCTCCAAAATCATTACAAACCGCACTTCTATCATCGGGATAATTTTTATCTTCTGTGCGATGATGATCGTGCGATTGATATTGAAATGTGCCCGAGATGTGAAAAACTGAGGCTGCTTTATGACTGTACAGCCAAGAGCTGTCAGGTTGAAGATAATGCTGCTCAAGTCTGCAGGGCATGCACACTTTGTATATCGAGGTGTGTGCAGTGTGGCCGGTGCGTTAACAATACTGAATATGAAGAAAATTTCTGTTTGGAATTGATCTGCGCAGACTGTTTTAAACAGCCGGATAGGTACTGAGATAAACTGGACAAAAATGTTGATCCTCCAAGGATGGAACTGCACACGTGCCAAGTTCTAATTCCAGTCTTCATGTGCAGGGGATGTTGCTTATCCATTTAGGTCGGAATTATGCCTGTAGGAGATGAAAGTCTGGAAGGCCATTTGATCTTGCAGTTCCAAGAGCAAGGAGGCAAAAATAAAAATAAAATCGTATAGAAAACACAAAAAAGGAAAAAGAATGAAAAGAAAAATGGGTTGTATGCTTTCATTGAACTATTAGATATTGGGTGACAATGTCAAATCATGAACTCTTCATGCATATTTTGTTCTCAACAAATGGTATTTTATCATCAATAGGTTAGTCATTTGTGCTTCTGAGAGCCTTGGATCTTAAACATTATGTTATTATCAGTGTGAAAGGCTGTTACTCGCCCTTTCAAGTGCAGGCCATCGATTTACTTGGTGCCAGTGATTGGAAGATACAAGTCTTGAGTCTGAATGTCTATTCTGAGCTTATGATACAAGCCGGGCATGTTCTTATTTATGGATATGATCAGGAAGCTTTGTTGGGATTGGAAATTTTTTGCTGCATCTTTCCTGCTTCTAGATTCTGGGATGGCTAATCTTTTCAAATGGAGATGGCTGCTCTTTGTGGTGCATTCTATGTTTAGTTATATTCTGATCTTATTGTGAAGTGACAGATATATTATGCAGGTGCTTAGCATTTTCTTGCTGAATGAGTTTCTTGATATTTGTGGTTGAAAATATTTTTATAAACTTTGAATATTTATCAATAAAATCTATGGGGTTTCATGATATTTTTGGTTGAAAATAAGTTCGAGGGAAAAAAAGAGATTTAGAAAATGAGGTTCAAACAAGGGCTTCATATGTCCTTACTGGGATTGGAATACTGAAGAAAGTAGGTTCGAAACTTTTAATGGTTATCTTATTCAATAGTGTCACGTACTCTATGATATTGTCCAGTACTTTACAAAATATACTTTTCGATAACTGGATCCTAGATCCATGTAGCTGTTGTTTAGGTACTGATTTCGATCCTCTTTTTCTTAAAACACATAGATGTTTGTGCAACAAGCCTGATACATTACATTTTTGCACAAGTCTGATTCATTACATTTCTAACTTCGATCCCGGAACAAGAACGTATAGAAAATGGGAAACGTAAAAATAGTCATCCAATCTATAAATACAAAGAAACATAACATTTTACAGTATATGTTCACTCAAATCAAGGATACACCTATGAGATGTATTCTTTCCTCTCAGCTTAGGTCATACACCCAGATAAAAGAACTTAAATCTGCAGGATAAGTGTTTATACAATTCACCATTCCCTGTTACAGAATAAGAAAAGCGCCCAATGTTAATATTGGAAACACATAAATACAAGGAGGCTAATTCGTTGTTGGCCTGTTAACAAAACATTAAACGCTCATAGACGCTAATATGGAAGCATATAAGATGATATAAAAGTATAAAGGTCACCAATACTGTAATAAGCCGTTCCATTCTCATTATTTTTGAGATTTCTTGCAGAGGTTTTTCATCCATTTCAGGCTCAATAGCTTCTTTTGCGACTTGCTTTTGCCATCCTTCTTCTTGTTATTCTCCGATGCAGGAGGCAGAGGTTCCGGGTCCCATCGATCAGGCCATGACAGGCCCTCGGAGCCGTATATGTCCATTTCTTGTTTTCTTTCCTTAGCTCCTTCGCATTGCCCAGACAAGAATTCCTGCACGAAGAGTCCAATATATTTGCTTTAATCAAAAGGGCACCTTAGCTAAATATGGCTATTTTCCATAGTTAGCCAATGGATTTAGTTCACCTGTTCAGGCGGTTATTTTGGGACACGAGTATGTTCTTTCATCCATTGTCTTTGACTTGGTCTTCACATACTCTAAAGTCCAATTCTTAGAGAAAAGAAAATCTACAAAGTACCTCGTAAATATAGCAGCTGTGAACCAAAAAGTACTGATCCAAATGAATCCAGAGATTGACCTGTCCTTAATGTCAAAGTATATTCAACTCACAAGGAGAACTAAAACAATAGGGATCACTACAATTTCATTGACAAAATGAAGAATCGGTTCTTTCCTCGGAACGATAAAACCAATCGGGAAAAAAAAAATCATGAAAATCGAAATTTTCATTGAATATGAAACGATCATAATGTCATCAGGCTTTAGACCATTTTAAAAATACAGAATGGAAAAAATACATTATGAATTGAAGCCTATTAGTCATAGATTCGAAAATGTGTTGGTCATTTGACCTTTCATTTCGTTTCATTTGTATCATCCATAAAACTCCACATGGCCAGCAATCTCCTTGCACGTCAATTTTGCTTCGCTGGCTAATTTTATGCTTCTAGCAATTATGAGTCCTGTCTGTCTGTGAGTCGATGTTGGTTTGTACAACTTGGCTTGTTCCTCCTGTCCCAACAAAAGGGCTTCTCGGGCCGGAACCACATTTTCCCACCAAAACTCACGTAAAATAACTTGCATCAATTCCCAGTAGTTGCGCTCTCTCCAGACCCGAAATATTGTGCTACCATTTGGTGTCCAACAATACAAATCAACCCAATCTCTGTCCATTATCTCCATTTGACCCTGCACCTGAGGCATGTAATAAAATGGCATAGTTGACCATGGCAATCCCATCTCAGGCTTTCCTTTGTTAAAAGGACACTTTACTTCCAAAATCCCGCCCTCTGGAAAGCATCCGAGTAGTCCATCTGGGGAAGCACCAATCCAATCCAATCGCTCCTTAGTATGGATTGCAAATCCTAAGGAACTCACGTCGCGACCAGTTATGCTTTTGTACCTCTCTATTGCAGCTGCTTCATTGAGAACTCCCCATTCCATGGCACCATTTTTAGAAGCTTCTACTACATTAGATGCAAATACTTTCTCGTGCCAGAGTTCGTATCGACGGTTGCCTTTCCAGAACCCCAGAGCAGTGCTGAAGGTGCTTGTCGTTAGCTTGTCCTTGCGAAGAGCAAACCATTCATCAGAGCGTTGGGGGGCGTCTGATGGAGTGAGGCGGGTATTCAAGACTAAAGACGAGGATGGATAATTGAATGGTGCGGAAGGAGAAAGAAAAGGTGGGGCACATGTTGAAAATGTTCTTAGGAATATGATTCCGAACTTCCTTCCCTGAGGAAGAGGTACTGCTGCTCTGTTAATGTCACTTAATCTAGCAATGCAGGTGTTGGTCATTGCTCAGCCACTGTCATAAATTTCTAGTAGTTAATCAGGATATCCTAAAAAAACCAATAGAAGGGTGACGGTTAGGCAGTAGAATATTTCATAAAAATAAATGAACAAGGAGATGATTTATCCACGTGAAAAAAAAAAAAAAGAAATATGAGATAGTTAAACAACAGTATATTCTTGGAAAAGAAAAATTAAAATTATGCATTTGATAGCCGTACAGAAATGAAGGCCATGTTTCAGGAGAAAAGCTAAACATCGCCTTATATGCCGGCATGTCAGATCGATTATTTCCACGAGGAAAGGAAAAATTGAGTATCTTATAGAAATGGCAGGGTATAGCTGACCAATGAAACAGCTAGAGACAGTTCACAGCATGCTAAAGCATCCCAAGATTCTTAGTTACTAGTTGGAAACATTAATTCATTTTATCTGAAGTTTAAGTCATACGAAGAAAATAAGATCTTTTCGCAAAGGACTATGAGTCTGAGAGAGTGCAAGCTATTCACTATACTAAAAGCTTTTCAGTCGATTCAAATACTGAATTGCCATTCTTATATGCATCGATTCATGAGCAATATGGAAGTATCATCAAAACAAAATTCAACGCCTCAATGAGGTCAGAAAGACTTGGCATTTTCAATATGAAACTACAGCAAACTTTGATGGATAAGTTCAATTTTCATCTTTTTCCTCCTAAATTCATAAACAAGATAAGGACCTACAATCCCATACCATCCAATACAGAGTTTACAAACCAAAAACTCAACAAAACCAATCCATGTTTCCTCAAGAAAGATAACACGTCAAACGAAAAAATCTAATATACAACAATCAATCTAAAGAACAAATGAGTTCCAAATACTACAAAGGTATAACTTAGTATAAATGAAAGTGCACATAAGCAAAATTTAATATGCGAATCCAACCAGAAAATACATGTGCAAATATTAAATGAAACGAAAAACAAGAAATTGGGATCCAAGAAGAAGATAATTAAAAGGGTTACCTGGCTGAGAGTAAATTAAAGATTTTGAGCTGGTGAAAATGAAGGTGCCCAGATGATTTTTACCACTGGAATACAATTGAGGCCAGATGGGTGGCATTAAGAACAAGTAAAAATGAAAAAAATTACTTTTCAATAAGTTGAATTAGGGGTTTTGAAGAGGGTCGCAGAGAGAGAGAGGGGAGACTGCACAGACGAGGGGCAGGGACTCGATAGGAGAGTAAGAAATTTGGAGGAATATTAAAAAAGAAATTGAAAAGCCTTAAAAAAAAAAAAAACTTAGAATAATTTTCCAAAAAAAATAAAATAATAAATAACAGTCATGAATTAGAGTTTAAATTAATATTTGACTTTGAATTAAATTATAAATTATTTATAAATTTACATTCAAAGAGGCTAGATTAATATTTGTTTTAGGCTCCAAACATGCATCGAGTTTGTGCTTTTTCTTTCTTCTTTTTCCTGTATGAGTTAATCGTGGATTTTTTTTTTTTTTTTT
>CAIGRT010037910.1:14587-26332 GCA_903798405.1 Fraxinus platypoda
TTTTTTTTTTTTTTTTTCATTTTTTTTGTGGATTTGTTTGGACACCGTTTCAATAATTTTACTTGTTCTGAGTTTGTGTAGTGGGATATTTTGTTGATTACATACAAATATTTTTTAAAATAAAAGCATATAAGAGAATGAAAGTTGAATTATGCTATTTGAATAAAAATGGTACATAATGATTTACATAAAATAATGTAGAGGGAAAATATTGGATGAAAAAAATTGGATGAAAAATTTAACTATGTTTTAAACTGACAAATGATAAAATGTCATGTGACATTATGTAAAATTTAGTAAGATCCACGAAAGTTTATGTACGTATTTGAAATGGTACGAAGTAAAGTTTATAAATATATTTTTTTATTTTATAAAAAATTATAAACGTCAAAGAAAAAATATCGTGAACTCTAAAAAATTATTTGGAAGTCTACAAAGCGATTGAGTCTGTATAATATCCCTTGGCGTCGAGAAAATAAAATAGATAAATGATTTTGTATTTCAATTAATATCGTATACCAAAATCAAGAAAAATTAAAAATTATATCTCAAAAATAATTATGGTTTATATATACATGGATCTAACTTGGAATGTCTTTGCAATGGATAATGCTCTTTTTTTTTTTTGTTGACTAGGAACCCGCAGCCGCTACCCTCCCCAACCACCCCGAAGGGGCGGAGGTCCGATGCAATGGATAATGCTCTTTAACGATAAAATGATGGTTGTACTCTTAGTCGGTTTATTCATCTTAAAATTTCTCTCGTCTCCTCATCCTCATCTAGTGTTGATAAATGTGTAGAAATTCTCATTCTATCTTTTTTAAAGTGGAAGCCAATGAACTCTTCTGTATAGACAAAATTAGTTTCTTTTGCTAAATGTTCGTAAAAGTTACAGGAAAAGCATCAACTTACGTCGAATGACACCCGTATTCCCTTTGGACCCGTGGAAGGTATATTTATGAACACTAAGTTTTTAAAATTGTTTAGTCGATTGATGTTTAATAGATTGTACTTGAGTTCAATGTCAAAATACATTTTTAATAGACTTCGCTACTGTGTGGAAGTGCACACACGTATGAACCTCAGAGATCTATTGATGATCAAGATGAAGCTCCATAAAACTTGAGTGTGAAGGTTCAACTGACAAATGTTGGAGACTTAACGGATGAGTTATGGTTCAATCGAAGAAATGTGTTTTTTTTAGGGCACTCCAAGGATGAAAAATGAACACAAGATGAGGATCGAAACTTTCTTTTGAACTTTTTTTTGACAAAACTTTTGTGATTTGGTATTTTTTTTCTTTGAAATTTAATTATCAAACTTTAGTTTAAACTGAGTCATTGCAAACACAAAATGAAAGAGGACCACAAAGGGAATTCATAAAGAAAGAGGCGAGTGAGTCTATGGGCATTCGAGTTCCTATTTCTAGGAATATAGTGACGGGCTTTAAAAAGCAAAATACTACTAAAATATAATAAATGTAGAGTATTGTTGTTGTCTCGATAATCATTAAAAAGAAATTGTTGAGAAAAATAAGTTCTGAAATAATGAATTTTTTGAGAATGTGCGGTTAAAGATTAAATTTTTTTTTTAAGAATTTGTGGTTGAAAACGACTTTGAGAGAGAAGAAGAAAAAGAAAGGATTAAGCTGCTTGTACACCAATTTTATTGTGTGTGGGACCCCCCATCCATGTGAGGGGGTATAAAAGATTGTGTGAATGATTATGTACATGTAGCATGATTGAAAAAGAAAAGAAATGGGGGTTTTGTTTTAATTGTTGTCAAACAATGGCTCAGTAGTTTAAACGTTTCCTATACATATATCTCACAAGTGGATCCGTGGCGCAATGGTAGCGCGTCTGACTCCAGATCAGAAGGTTGCGTGTTCGATTCACGTCGGGTTCAATTTCCCGTGCTTTTTGTTTTTTTTCCCTTCATCTTAACATCTGGTCCACAGATTAAGCCGGTCCTTGCTGTCCAATTCACTTGAACTCATTAACACCCCATTATTAATGGAGAGTCCATTTTCAAGACGAATTCAAACTTTCTATGATAAAGATTTTGTATTTTTCTTATGGAATATGATTTTTTTTTTCATTGTATAAATAATCCGTGCTCATTAAAAGATGAGATTTATTTAAATGAAAAATTGAGCATTCTCAATTATATTTTCAATTACGTGTTCAAATTCTCGATATTCTGCCAAATCAACAAGTGTCTGATACTTAGCCCCCGTTTGGTGCACATTTTTGCTTCAAAAATGCATTTTTTTTGGTTGATATGATATGGAATATGTGGTTGAAAAAGAAGGAAATGTTATTGATATGATGAAAAATATTATTTTATTGAAGAATGTGTGGTTGAAATACTCATCTTCTTGCTCTTACTTTTGTTATTACAACGAGTTTGCCCCCGAACTGGAAGCGCCCAGTTAAGTTGTTTTTATCTTTCTAACCATGTGATTTATGTGTTCTCATGCTTCCATACGATGCTACTCTATCTTAGTTGGTATCATCTCACAATCTGCAACACATTTCTACTTGCGCACTTCTTTTAGAATCTTTTACTTGCTACCACTGTCATATTTTTCTCCCCTTAAATTGCATTATTTGTGAAGATTTGAAGCGAAGGTAAACTCCACAAATCAATATGTTCATGTTTCAGAACACATTCTGTATAAAAAGCAAACTACGGTTACTCGATGAATGTTTCAAACAATCGGACCTGTAGCTAGTTTTCATTTTTCCTTCTTAACAAATTTTATAGAACAAAAGAGTTTTCACTCAAAAGATGCCTGTTTCTCTTAAACTACTTGGATTCTTCTCTACTGTGTTATCAAACCGAAACACTTGTTTATCCCAAAAAAAAAAAAAAAAAACATCCCCGTTCTACATTCCAGAGGGCAAACATCATCCGATTGTTTTCAATGTGAATCAATGATTCACTTAACTGGATCGATTATTCCATCAGTCGAGAAATGTTTCTTCATGCCTCGTCCCACTCATCATTCTTGTATGAAACCAAAGTATCAACCTTGTGTATCTGCACGAGCAAATGAGGAAATTCGTTAACCAGGATCAAAGTCGGCTACAGTCCTGCATGGTTTTCTTTCGTGATCTTTATTTTATAAGCTTTTTGCCAAAATTATGTATGGAGAACTGCTAGTTTATTTTTGGATTTTTACCTTATAAATATGTATGGACGTGTACTCAAAAATTTTTACCCATCTAGAATTCAAATTATAAGTCAGTACATGAAGTGAAGAAAAAGATGGACAACCGAAGGTTGACAAGTATTGTAAGTGAACCCCAGAACAGCTCACAGAATTAGGCTGCAGATTTTACCTTAGTATCAAAAGAATGCAGTTTCACCATCTGAGGGTTGGCTATCAGTTTAGCCAGTGAGAGTTAGGTTCATTTACGAACTGCAACATCTGTGTCTGTGTAGGCTAACACATCAAAAACACCTGCAATGCCCAACAACCAAGTCAATTATACATGGTGGATCTAAGCTCGAAAATTAACATCACGAATATCGAGTCCATAATGTTGGTGTGGTCGGGCACCAAGAACAAGAGCACTCAAAAAGAATCAATAATAATACATGATAGATGTTGTTCGAATATTAACATCACGAATATTGAGTCCCCTAATGTTGATGGTCGGTGCCCGGGAACAAGATCACTCAAAAAGAATCAATGATAATACTTCAAAAATTAGCATCACATTATTGAGCCCCTTATGTTGGTGGTCAGGCACTGAAAATTATACAATGATACATGCTTGAAAATTAACATCATGAATATCGAGTCCCTAATGTTAGTTTGATCGGGCACCGAGAACAAGAGCGCTTCAAACAATAACATGAGCCCAAACAAGAACATTGGGCGGCTCTGATGTAAATTTTCGAGCAACGTCAAACGACAACAATCCCAGTTACATTAATCTAATAAAATTCTTACAAGGTTCGTCGAGGCATGGCAAATATGTAATGCTGGATGCTATCTGTCTCATAATTGCTTGAATTTCCCTCATAATTTCCTTATCACTTTTCTCCCTTGCAACTCTGTATGACAAAATCAAATTCAACAAATATTCAAAGTGTTAGTTGAAATGGGTCGCCCATGTGAGTTCACCCGACCCGAATTGCATGAAATGGTTTTGGAGGGAGGAGTTAATTTTTTAAGTTTGAAATTGCCTAACCTCCCACAACCTCCATATAACTTCCACTCCACCAAAAACCATCATGGATGAATGCAATATTCATGTGGAAAATGTGGTGTGAAAAACATGAGTTGAGACTTGATTTTGCAAGATTTATATCTCTAAATTGGTACTTGGATTGTGGCTATCAAATCCTTTCCTTTGTGATTAAATTTCTAACCAAGAAGTGGATACAAGGCAGTGTGGCAAGCAAGCAAGCAAATCAAAGCAAGTAATTCAACCTCGTTTTGGGATTTCAATTAAGTTTCACCACTTCAAATTCGGTTATAAGCAAGCAAATACTATTAACATAAACCAATAACATACTTCACAACCCATAAATTTCTTATTCAGAAACTAATTATAAGTAAATTAAATTACCCTTTTTCGACAACCTCTTTATCCGTCTCAATACTGAAATTCCACCTCTCTAAAACCTCACCAGTGGCCTTGCTCATGATCACCAGAACTACCCTCTGCAGCTTCCCAGATTCCAGCCACTCTTTGACAAATTCAAATATATAACGTAAACAAATACGAACTGAATATAGACGATACAGAGATACTCAAAGGAATTAAAAGAAAAAATAGGAAAGATTCTATACTAATCACACAATCAAACTGTTACACAAATAATCACGAGAAAATTCATAAAATCACAGAGAACGCGTAAATATAAAACTTACCAGAAAGCTGTGCTGTTAAGTTTGAAAGGAATGATTTGACACCTTCGTCCTGAGTAAGCAGCATTGGAAGCCCATATTTCTTGACCTTTGCAAAACTTTCTTCTGGGTAAACTCCACGATTGTACAGAATACTGAAAAAAAAAAAAAAATCAAATTTAAAATCAAACTCTCAACTATAGACTACATTCCAAAATTAAAGAATCTTGGATTATACCTGTTTGCAGCATAACCTAGAAAGGGGTTCCATAAAAATACAGAAATTAGTCCACATTCTCGAAAACCCACAAAACAAATTTTAAAAAATTGAGAATGCGAGACACAAACCAAAGAATTCACTGACTATGGCAGCCGATCCGCGAAGAGTGATTATGTCTTTTGTGGCAGTTCTTGAAGCCATGGATACGCTTTGAAGACTCTGGATTTTGATCAGGGTTTAATAAATTCTTGTGGGATTTTGACGATAGAGATTAATGATTTTATGTTAGGAATATCGGTGGAATATGAAGAGATGGATTTACGGTTTTGATGAAATGAAAGGCAGAGGGCAACGGCTAATTTCTAGTTGGGCTCGACGTAGCGGTCTAATTATTTAAAAATTTGTGCATTTAAATTATTTCAGGGTAAATTCCACTCCCAAATTTTTAAATTGTTGCATCCTTGTCTTAACAGAAAATGGCACATAACGTCGGATTGAAAGTGTATAATTTTCCAAAACATTTCCAAATGAAAACTTCAATTTTCAATATTCAAGAAATTTGTGATCCTTCTTCAGCCTATCAAACATCACGTGGATGCAACAAATGGTACGTTAGGACCTCGGGTGGAATTTACCAATCATTTTATGATAATATACAAATAACTTTCCTTCATTTCCAACTAAGTCCAAAGCAATGACTCTAAATTGACGATACATTACTTCGTCAGCAAGCGGGGGCCAATAAGATTCATTTCCCTAAATATTTTGAGAAGCAAAAAGAAACATATTTGAAATTCATTTGGTAAGATTCTCTTCGAAGTAGGCATTGAAGTAGTGACACACATAGGTGTCGTGGTGTAGTTGGTTATCACGTCACGTTGGTCTAACACATTCAAGATCTTCTGTTCAAGTATTGGCGATGCCATTTTCAATTTTGTTTTTCAAATCTTTTATAAATTTTATTAAATGGGCTATCTGTTTCAGAAAAAAAAAGGCTCACTAAGGTCTTGGACCTGGCCTGCAGATTTTAATAAGAACCATGAAATGTGACGTCCTTGGGTGACTTGATATACCATGTGTGACTTGTGAGAATCAAAAAGAATTGCATGCACAGCACTTCCTCTCTCTCTCTCTTTCTTTTTTTGGAAAAATTACAACTAAAAGTCAATGTGATGCTCTAACAAATAAATATTGAATTCAAAAACAATTAATAAATTCTAGAATAATAGTATTTGACTTGTACAATCAAACGATGTTATGAATTCATTTGCATTTTTTTTTCAAAATGATGGAGTAATTTAAGTTGTACGTGTAGACAATGTTCTTATTTCATTAAGATTATTCTTCACATTTTGACTTCTATCTATGTATAAGTTCGACGACAAGACTAATAGATTTGTACGTTATATGCAATATTTGGACCGATCATAGAACATTGATGAGTAAGTTACTACCCTTTCGCAATAAAGGTTAAAGCTAATATATTTGTACATCGACATTAATTAGAATTTGTCTCAATCTGTTAAGTTGAAATTAACGGATAAATTCTATATAAAAGTTAATTAATTTGTAAAGATTCAATATTTGACGATATTATGGCTCTGTTTGGTACGGATTCTTCAATTTTACAGTAAATTAATTCTCATTTTCAACCACACATTCTTCAATAAAATAATATTTTCCATCACATCAATAATTTTTTCTTCTTTTTCAACCACACATTTCCCATCATATCACTATTCAAAAATCAATTCTTCTCCCAAAATCAATTCTCATTTTCAACCACACATTCTTCAATAAAATAATATTTTCTATCACATCAATAATCTTATCTTCTTTTTCAACCACACATTTCCCATCATATCACTATTCAAAATCAATTCTTCCCCCAAAAAATCCCTACCAAACAAGCTCATAACTTCATGTAAAATCTTTACTATCATCACATGTAACAAAGAAATCTCAATTTCACATATACGTAAAAACATTAATTACTCTTAATTATAAAGTTGGAAAGTCACAAAAAGAGATCAAAAAATGCATTGGGAAGGAAGTATTAAAAGTAGGAAAAACATATGCAAGAAGCATGATATGTTGGAGAAGTGCAATCGAGCAAGTCATGAACTCATGGATCACATTCCAAAAAAGTAAATATTACTCTCTCCATTCCATTTATGTATGCTGATTTTTTTCACACAAATTAAAATTTTTTATTTAATATTATTGAAAAATCAATTTTGTAAAGAATTTTCCTAACTTACCCTAATTTAATTGTTCATATTTCCAAAAAAGTGGGTAATGTGTGTCATGTATTTGGATCATTCCAAGAAAGTACAATTTCAAGATCAAATGAGAGGAATTAGTTATAATCAGATAAATTAAATAAATGTATAGTAGTAAACAAATACTTTCTAAATGAAGAAACAAGATTATAAATGAGGCAATGAAATAAGGAAAGTCAACCGATATAAATGGAAGACGGAGTAATTCTTATGTAAGTAAGTAGCATTATGGAAGCCGGGTTACCTCGAATCTATTGACTCATTCCAATGGCCGAAATCTACCCATTGTTTTTCAATAAACCATCTTTAGTCCCTTAAATAATCCCTCTAATCTCTCTTTTTTTCCCACTCCAAACTGCCTTTCATCACTCTCAATCTCTCTAAGACAAATCTTCTAGTTTCTGTCTCTATAACTAAAGAAATGGGGAAGATCAAGATCGGAATCAATGGTATGATTTCTCTCAATTCTTAGATTTTCATGAAAATGGGTCAGTCAGTCAGTCAGTCTGTCTGTGTATTGTTTATGATTATCAACGGTGCTTTTAATTGTATTTTTTGGCATTTGTTCTGTGATTTTACGAAATGGGTTATGAATATGTCATTAAGATTGGATCTTTTTGGTGTTTTTTGTTCTGTTGATTTCTCTCATGGACACCAATCTATCTGTATATTGTTTATAATTAACAATGTTGTTTTTGAATATATATTTTCTGTAATTTTTTGAAATGGGGTTTGCATATATCTATTAAAGATTCGATCTCTTTGTATCTCGTGTTAATGTTTTATCAGGATTTGGAAGAATTGGTCGATTGGTTGCAAGAGTTGCTCTGCAAAGGGATGATATAGAGCTTGTTGCTGTTAATGATCCATTCATTACTACTGATTATATGGTATAATAGCCCACATATTTACACATATATAATGTTTGAAAAAGCTTAATGGGGTTCTTATTTTAGCTATGTGAGGCAAGACTTAAGTCTCAATACAATGAAATAATTATTAAGAGAATGTTTGGTAACACTTTTTTAAGATTATAAGTTGGTCAAACTTCATTTTTTTTATCCACACACCCCACATTTATACATACATAATGTAGAAAAAGCTTAATTGGGCACTCACATGAGGCAGAACTCGAAGAGTGAGCCACAACTGGCTTTTTCGAACAAATGTACATGTAATTTGTGTGTGTATATGTGCATATTTATGAGATTGATTAATTGGTTTTTTGATGGGCAAAATGTGCAGACATACATGTTCAAGTATGACAGTGTGCACGGGCACTGGAAGCACCATGACGTTAAAGTCAAGGATGAAAAGACCCTTCTTTTTGGTGATAACCCAGTCAGAGTCTTCGGGTTCAGGTAGAATTTTCCCACTTTGTGATTGTTGAGTAATTATAGATGGGAAGGTTCAACATAATATTAAGCATAGCAGACAGAGGTTGTGAGTTCAAATCTTTCCCATTGAATTATGAAAATTGAATAACATTTGTGTCTCTAATGAAAATATAGATCTTTGCATGCAAGTGGATGCCGTGTCGAAGGCGAACTTTAAATCAATAAACGAGTTCCTTAGATGAGTTAGGATATGTTTGGTACATGTTATTGGACTAGACAGTACAACGGATACAATTTTAGTTAGTATTTCTTTTTTCAAAACGTGCAATTAGTGTCTTTAGTGGTTGAGTTTGCCTCTTTCCCATGGAAATTGAATGATATATTTTGGTTGAAATTTTTAGAAATCCAGAAGAGATTCCATGGGCTGAAGCTGGTGCTGAGTATGTTGTTGAGTCTACCGGAGTCTTTACAGACAAGGACAAGGCTGCTGCACATTTGAAGGCCATCTCTCTTGCTCTTTTTCTTTTAGATTGAATTGTCTTTATGTATCAGTTTTATTACGTCGTAAGGATGATTGGTTTTGTTTGTAGTGTCCATTTAAAGTTCACTATGCTATGTTTACTTCTTGTTTTTTCATGAGTACTATTTAGTTCAATCTAAGGGTTATTATTTGTGCAATTTTCTCAAAATAGTGGTATTTTTAAGTTATAGCATGGATATACCGTACTGGTCGATAATATATTAATGAGAATGCTCACTTGGATTAGATCACAATTAGTTTACTCGAGATTGTGATCTTGTATTGAAATGTTTATTGAGGTTTTTACTTGTGTGATGTAATGTAAATTTATCAGCTCGTCTACTATGATGTTGTATATTATGAATTGTTGCACGTGATGTTTCTCGTAATTACCTTGTGCTGATTTGTGTTGATTTACTGAAATCAGGGCGGTGCTAAGAAGGTCGTCATCTCTGCTCCAAGTAAGGACGCTCCCATGTTTGTTGTGGGTGTGAATGAGAAGGAATACAAGCCTGAGCTAAACATCGTCTCCAATGCTAGCTGCACCACAAACTGTCTAGCTCCATTGGCCAAGGTTTTGTTGGCATTATGTCGTTTCTTGCAGCTTTCGTGCTTTATTTGTCGATGCTAAACTTATAATTGGTTCAATATCTGTCAGGTTATTCATGATAGGTTCGGCATTGTGGAGGGTCTCATGACCACAGTCCACTCCATTACCGGTGAGTGGCTGCACATTGGGTTATTCATCGTATTAATTGAAATATGAGTTGCGAGGTTCTCGGTCTCGACTCTCTCGACTGACTTGTGTAATTTATGATCACTTAGCCACTCAGAAGACAGTTGATGGTCCGTCAAGCAAGGACTGGAGAGGTGGAAGAGCAGCCTCGTTCAATATTATACCTAGCAGCACTGGAGCTGCCAAGGTAACTAAGTCAATAACTAAGTGTGAAGTTATGGTGGTGCACTATGTTTAGTTTCTAACTTTGTTATACAGTTTCTGCTAATACAATAACAACATTTTTTTTTTTTGTTTGAATCTTTCTTGTCCTAAATCACTTCATACTTCAAAGAACAATGCTGATTCGATGATTCCCCCCAGCCCCAACTCACTCGAGTAATTTGTGTGTTGTGCAGGCTGTTGGTAAAGTCCTTCCATCCCTGAACGGGAAGTTGACCGGGATGGCATTCCGAGTCCCCACTGTTGATGTTTCAGTGGTGGACCTCACTGTAAGACTAGAGAAAGAGGCTACCTATGATGAAATCAAAGCTGCTATCAAGTGAGTTCCTTTTTCTTATTCTATGCTTGAGGATTAATCCATTTTTAATCAAATGAACTTGGAAACAAGTCAGCTAGTTGGATGAGCATTTATTTGGTGGTTTTTCTCAGGGAAGAGTCGGAGAACAAGCTTAAGGGTATCTTGGGTTATACTGAAGACGATGTGGTGTCCACTGACTTTGTAGGTGACAGCAGGTAAAAATTGTCAATCTCAAACCTTATGGTTTATATCTGAATCAATGAAACGATGTATGAGATGATAATATGTTGATCATGAGATCCATTGTTCTTATTCAGGTCGAGCATTTTTGATGCCAAGGCTGGGATTGCTTTGAGCAAGAACTTCGTTAAACTTGTCTCTTGGTACGATAATGAATGGGGTTACAGGTAAAAATCCATCTTTCTTTTAATCAATTCATCTAAACTTGCGCCAGTCTTGAAATTTCTTGATCTTTAACTGCTCATATAGTTTTAGTGACATCAATGTTGTTTTTCATTACAGTTCTCGTGTTATTGATTTGATCCGCCACATGGCTTCTGTTAAAGCTTGAGACTCAGAACGATGTTAAAGGACTACAGTTTTCGTCAAGTCCATGTTTTTCCTTTCTGGCCTCTGGAGGTTGTAGTTGTTTTAGTTGATGTTGAATAAAATCTAGATGCACCTGTGCTTCAGCTGGAGGTTAGCTTGTCGATTTATTCCGAGTCATTGTGAAAAAAATTACCTTGTGAAGTGACTAGTGAGAATGAAATTTTACATGAAAATTTTCCTGTCTGGTATATATAGGAAAGAATTTCTCTATGTTTCATGTGAATTTTCTAGGCACGGATGAATCGTGCTTCGGTGGATTCTTGGGCCTCGTGTTGCCAGAGGGTCGGCTTAAGCTTTAGGCATGTTAGGTGGTCAGTCCAAGGATCCGATTCATTTACGTATCTTTTCCTATGTTTTTCTTTCCAGTAGGTAATATTTCAAGACGTTTCCTCCTCGAGGAAATTACACCCACACCTAGAATTAGATTTCCAATTTCAAAAATCCAATCACAAGTTTAATATTTCAAAAATCAGGTTTTAATTTATAATTTAAAAATATTTTTTACTTTTTATTTTTATATCTATATACAATAAAATCACTTAAATCCAGCCAAACCCTAAAATCATTTGAACCATTCTTCCTCTCCACTCTCACCTCCAGTCTCTGAACACCGCCGCCGCCACCGCCACCCAGGCAGCCACCGCGTCTTCCCCTCTA
>CAIGRT010037936.1:0-10174 GCA_903798405.1 Fraxinus platypoda
TTTCAATTTTGGGGATATTTTCCATATGAATTTTCACCATTTTTCTACCATTTTTTTCCCTCTTCATTTCTAGACAAAAAAAATTGGAGGTTTTATGGGAGGTTATGGGGAGTTGTGGATTTGAATTCCAAATTCAAATCACTCCCTCCAACACTTTTGATGTCTTGTTAGACTCATGATCCATATTTTCTAACACTAATAAATTATTGTCTTTATGTAGAATGAAAATAAGGCAAGCAGTAAATATTTTCATTTATTAGTTGAAATGTGTTGGGTTACACTACGGCTTGGTCTAATGACTATTGGCTAGCCAAGAAACACGATGCCGCACACGATTGTGCCACATGTTCAAATGTACACCATTGATCATGATCCCTCGATTAGCCAACACCATACGCCAAAGCAGCGTCTATAATCACCCTAAGAGGTTATACCACTTATCTCTGAACGTTTTGCTTTCTCACTCTAAAGAAATTTCATCTGTGTCATCTCCTCTTCTGGTTTTCTTTTGGTGTTTTTGATTTTGAGTGATCCATTGAGTTTTAACCCTAAAAGATAATCACTCTGAGTGATTAACGATGTTCTTGGGGGACATTAGGTTCTGTTTACTCTTGGGAAACAGTGTTTTTGAATCCGAAGGGTTTTAAATCTGAGGTGTGTTATAGGGCCCGGCTCAAATACAGGGCGCCGAGGAGTCAACTGCCCCTCCAATGTGAGGGCGCCACCTCGGCACCCTGTCATTTGTCCCGATCATTGAGCCGGGACAAATGGCTTAATTCTTTAAATCTTGTAACTACAATTTTTGTACGGGGCATACCCAACAGCAAAGAGCAACCTAACCTTAATTACTACACTGAGAACACAAATCCAATGAAAAGGAGTGCAGATCAAGCACAAAGCAAATAAATGGGGAGCAAACAGTAGTACAGAACAACCAGACAATTAACATCTAAAAAAAAATGCACAAGTGAATTAAACTATTGAATTAAGAGATAGTTTAATTGATAATTAACTTTCTAGAATTGAATTTAGTCTATAGTTTCTACATACCTTGACCTTATGAACAAATGGAAATTAATTATGTCCTTTTCAAAAGTCAGCAGTCTAGATTGGAGGCTGCATAGAAAAATAAAATCATTCATCAAAGGAGGAGGATACTGGATATTATTATTCACCGGAAGGAAATTCTTAATAAACAAACATTTTATGGATTTAAATCTTCAATAATTTTACAAATAATCCATTTTTTTGTGGCGGATCTGTGAGGATAACAGGTAGAAGAACCAAGAAAAATGAAATTTGGGAGCTTGATACATAATGAGAAAGAAGAAGATCTTGAGAATGAAAAAACAAAGCAGAAAAAGCTTCATGAAGCTGCCATGAATGGAGAAATCCCAATCCTGTTGCAACTTATTCAAGAAAATCCCCAAATCCTCACCTCAAAATTTTCTTCTATACCCAATAATCCTTTGCACACAGCAGTGCTTCTTGGGCACCTTGATTTCACCAAAGAACTCCTCGATCGAAACCTAGATATGGCAAATTCGTTGAATTCACACGGTTCAACGGCTCTTCACTTGGCATCAGCAAAGGGGAATTTGAGTATGGTGAAATATCTGCTTTTAATCAATCCTGATATTTGCTTTGTTTTGGATCGTGATGGGAGGAATCCGCTTCATCTGGCTGCGATTAAAGGCCGAGTGGCTGTTTTGGGCGAACTTCTGCGGGCTAAGCCGGAGTTGGCGCGTGAGTTGACCGGCGGTGGAGAGACTTGTTTGCATCTTTGCGTGAAGTACAATCGCTTTGAAGCCCTGAAAGTTTTGGTGGAATTTATGAAGAAAGATGATCAGTTTGTGAATTGGAAGGATTCTAATGGCAATACTATTTTACATGTAGCAGTTGCCAAGAAACAGATTGAGGTATTCATTCAACATAGCATTACATTCCATTCACCTGTGCACAGCGCATTTGATTTGATGATAAATTCCTAATGCTAAATGAACAATGCAACATTTGCTTAGATACTTTGTTTACAGAAATTCATAAGAATTTACAGGTCATCAATTACGTGCTTGCCAATACAAGAGTGGAGATAGGGGCTCGAAATGCGAATGGTTGGACAGCACTGGACGTCTTGTTGCAAAGCCCGGGAGACACCAGGGACTTGGAGATCAAGCAATGTCTTCAGCATGGAAGCGATCCAAGAATCATGCACACACCATTTCTTCCCTTCGATGCAGAACTTCCTGAAAATGACACTACAAGAAAGCAGCCTAAAAAGCACAAACACACAGATTGGTTGGGCAGGAAAAGAAACGCGCTAATGATAGTAGCATCCCTACTTGCAACAGTAGCCTTTCAAGCTGGATTATCTCCACCAGGTGGCGTTTGGCAGGATGATTACGAGGGAATTCCCAATGGCACCAAAGCACAGAAACCACACGAGGCTGGACAATCCGTAATGGCATATACTCTTCCTCCTGCATACAACCAATACATGATCTTCAACACCATTGCTTTCTTGGCATCATTGAGCATAATTTTGTTGCAAGTCAGCGGCTTACCCTTAAGAAGACGACGGTGGATGTGGACGCAAATGGTGACAATATGGATTGCTATAACGGCCCAAACTATAACATATTTCATCACCTTCATTAATATGACTCCTGATCATGTTACAGATACTGTCAGATATATAATTAAGGTTTCTGTTTTGGGTTGGCTATCACTTATGGGCATTGTGTTTATCGGTAATATCAGCCGAGCAGTGTTATATGTGCTTAGAAAATATGGATATGTCAAGGAAAAGGAGAGAGAGCCTTTAGTTTATGTAGAAGAAGAAGAAAATGATGAGCTCTGATTCTCAGAAATACATATATGTTTTCCACGAATTAAATTTTTCATGCGTTGTAATTTAAATTCCCGTGTGTACAAACTAATTCTTTCTTCCTGTCTCTGCATTTAGCTTCGGAAAGATTTTAGTTAAAGTGATGTGAAGAATATTTTAAACTACTTTTGAACCATCACCCGGATTCTAACCCAACTACTGTAGTTTTTCGGCATCCTCTGTTTTGACAAAGTAACCTTAATGAAGTTTTATAGTTCTGATCAATAGTCAATTTAGATAAGCCACCAACAACAAATAAGATGAGAAGGAAGAAAACAAACCTATGAAAGAATTGTATCTGGAACTCAGGTGAACAAAACAAAAGGTTTAATCTTGCCAAACCTATCCTGTTAGGCCCGTTTGTGAAAAGCTTAGCTTGAAACTGTCGTGAGCCGAAGCTCAACTGACACGGCCCGACTCTCTAAGTCTCGCAGCAGGACTGTTTTTCGCACTTGTGACGGACTACCTTATGTCAATTTCCAACGAGTGTAGACGTGACCCATTAAATATTTCGCCCTCAAACGCATCCTTATGCTGCACTTGGTGCCAAGACGCACGTCTATTTGCAATACATATGTTTTAGCTTGTCCGTGTGCTGATGCACAATATAAGGTTATTTCGAAACATACTCGTTGAAAAGGAGCTAACTCATAAAGTCTCAATTAGTCTTGATTATTCCAGAAGAGGATAGAATTATCAATTATGTAGTCTAATAAATAATAATATTTTAATCCCAAACTAGAAATCTCTGCAACATTCCATCGTGTCCCACAAACCACTATAAAATCCAAAACATCCCCTCTCCTTTTTCCGCAGAATCAATTCATCAAACGCTTATCATACAAACCTGAAATTCCTCGACTTCAACAAAACCGTTTGTTTATTCCCCAGAAATGGATTTGAGGAACTTCGGTATGGACTCTGCCCTACTCTCAACCCTCCAAGACATGCTGGATTTCGGCGAAGACCACGAAAAATCAACACAGAACAACCCATCAAGAGCCTACGTCCGCGACGCCAAGGCCATGGCGGCGACACCAGCGGATGTGAAAGAATACCCGAATTCTTATGTTTTCATTGTGGACATGCCGGGAATCAAGGCCGGCGAGATCAAAGTGCAGCTGGAGGACGACAATGTGCTGGTGGTGAGCGGCGAGAGGCGGAGGGAGAAAGAGGATGGAGTGAAGTATGTGAGAATGGAGAGGAGAGTGGGTAAATTTATGAGGAAGTTTGTGCTGCCGGAAAATGCGAATACTAATGCTATTTCTGCAGTTTCGCGGGATGGTGTGCTGACTGTTACTGTTGAAAAGCTGCCACCGCCGCAGCCCAAGAAGCCGAAGACCATTGACGTCAAGATTGGTTAAGGGAACGCTATAACTAGTCGAGCTTATCTCTGCTGCTTCTCTTTCTACCCGCTTTTATGCCGGATCAAAATTTTCATTTGTCTGTTCTTTTCTCTCTCAAGTTGTGCAATCTTAATGTACGGTTGATCAGTGATCAATTTATGTACAAATGAATAACGATGATGTCCAAAGCTTTGTTTGATGATCCAGTGAAGTGAGTTTTGAATAATAACTGAGTTTTTATCATTTTCTTAAATTTTTTAATTATAACTTATCAACTAACATCATGTAATCAATTCATATCTCAAATAATTACTAAATTTATGTAGTTTTGACATTATTAATTTAAAGAAGTTATATTTTAATACTTTGAATACAAAATTGAACACTAATATCAAGTTTTGTTTAATATCTTAATGTATCATATTATTGCTCAAATTCATTTTAATCACATATTTTAAAAATAATAATCTTTTTTCTTATCCTTTATCTTTTTTCCTAATTTTTGAAAATACATTATGTGAAAAATCACATTTTAAATAATCACTAACACACAAATTTAAAAATTT
The DNA here is from genome assembly GCA_903798405.1 of Fraxinus platypoda. Lineage (NCBI taxonomy): Eukaryota > Viridiplantae > Streptophyta > Magnoliopsida > Lamiales > Oleaceae > Fraxinus > Fraxinus platypoda. Next base: position 4,800 of record CAIGRT010037936.1, read on the forward strand.
TATTGTGACATGTGAGTCATTAAGCTTTTTTTATTTTTTTCTGGTGATTTAGAGCATTTTCAAGAGATTCTCTATATTTTTAAAGAACATATTCTATCATATGGAGAGTATCTATAAATTTAGAGAGTTGAAATTTTGAAGCACTCCAACAATCTCTTTATATTTAACACTTAATTTTACTACTCCCAAAAAATATTTATTATTTTTCTTTATCTTTTATTTTAACTAACTTTTCTTTAGATTATTTTATTATTTTCCTACATTGAAAATTGAAACACTTTGAATGCATTTAATTATAGAGAGTGAGTTTGACTCTCCCCTACTGTACCAACAACCAAGAATAAATTTCTCAAGTACTGTACATTAATTGTTTAAATTATTTCTTATTTAGACTCCTCTTCTTGTTTTCGTTGTANCATTGAAAATTAAAATATTTTAAATGCATTTAATTATAGAGAGTGACACACTATCTAAATTAAAATGTTAATATAAAGAGCCTTTCGGAACATGATTTTAAATGTTGACTCTTTAAAATAGAGGTCATTTCATGTTTAAAGAGTCTTTTGGAGATGCTCTTATGAGTTATTAAGATTTATATATATCACAGATACATTTGCATCTAAGATTCAAGCATTTGCAAACCAAAATCTTCATGTTGGTCACTGAAATTCAGCCCCCGTTTGGCACCCATTTTTTTCTCATTTTCATTTTCATTTTCATTTTCATTTTTTTTCTCTTTCTTCATTTCAACCACACATTCTATCAATAAAATAATATTACACATAAACCTAAAAATTCTCCTTATTTTTTAACCACACATTCTTCCATCAATCACTATTCAAAAACACATTTTTCTACTAAAATTGGTGTCAAACATTACGCAATAAAAATATCGTCCAGAATGTCCTACAAATATCTAAGTAGACTAGAATTTTCGTAGGTGGTTAAAATCCTCTAGAGCTTTTTTTCTTTTTTTGTTTCCCAAACCACATTATCACTATTTGTGTATGCATTGACAAAATTTAATATTTTGGAACAAGTGAAAGTATAATCAAATTGTAGATCGAGCTAGGTATCACAAATATGTTAGTTTTACTTTATTTTTACTTCTAAAAAGGTTGGGATTGGGCTCCAATCCTTTCGCTAGTGTGAGGTCGGTTCACTAACATTTAAAAGTGAGGTTTTGACTCCTCATTTTATTTCGAGTCTGTTTGGTACCGATTAAAATTCAATTAAAATTGAAAATATAGCAGTTATTGGGTCTCACTCGTCTAATAAAAGTCAACAATAACGGCTAATTTTTCAATTTTAATCCGATTTTAATCTCTACCAAATGGGCTCTCAAGACGTTTATCAATAGAGGGCAACAAGCAGTCTAAAAAATCCACCAATAACAAGGCTCCAAGGTTGCCTGGGTCTACCTCGATAACTGATGATGACAAAATTGATCGAGCAACCACCAACATGGTCGTTCTTCAAGAGGCTTATCATATTTGGTGGCACTTTTCGTGAATGCAAATTGTGGGGAATTCTTGCTAAGCGAGTAACTATTATGCCCAAGAATGTTCAATTGGCTAGAAGGATTAAGGAGTGAAATGTCTTATATTTTATCTAGGATTAGGGTTGAATCTTTCTCGGGATGAAGTGCAATACATCTTTAATTTTAGGCCCGAATTGAAACTTGTAATCACATATGTACCAATTTTGTGGGAATCTATTGCTTAATGGAATTTTGTGTAAAAAAACAAAAGATAAAAAACCAACCTTCTTCTCCATTCAGTCTCATCCGATCGCCATAATCCTCATCTCAACGAGAGTGAAGATCTAGTATGGCGTTGCCACCTCGATATATAGTTCGTCGTGTAAAGATCCCACGTCACAATTGCGAATAAGTTAAGGTGTCAAAACTTTACTTTTAAAGCTTTATTTGGTAGGTATTAAAATCAGATTTTTGGTAAATTTTGATAAAAGTTAATGAGATGTGCTGTTGAAATGTTGTGGGATCCATAAAATATGTTATTAAAATTAATTATTGATTTTGACTTAAATTAAAATGTAGATTTTACTTGATACCAAACAGGAGCTAAATGTTATGGAGCTAACGCTACACTAAATGAAATGTTGAGGGCTCAGTCCTAATTTTTCCTTTACTTTTCACAGGATGTGAATCAAGAAAAGACAAAAGAGNGTTGAGGGCTCAGTCCTAATTTTTCCTTTACTTTTCACAGGATGTGAATCAAGAAAAGACAAAAGAGTTGGGGTCAATGCAGATTCCTAAAACTTCAAGGGCATCAATATAATTCTGGAAAACATTTTGCCACTTCTGGAAGCGTATAGAACAAAGATTACAGAACCTCCTAGAAACGTCACCGTTTTCTTCCATTACCCTCCAGAAACTTCTTATTCTTCTTCCATTCGTCTCCTATATAAACCTAGCCATCTATCTCAACATTGCAAGTTGTTCTGAGAAGCAGCAGCACATAAATAAGCAAAAAGCAGCCAGAAACAGCAGATTGTTCTCGTACAAGAAACGATGGATTTGAGGTTACTGGGATTCGACGCTCCTATCTTACACGCCATCCACGACATGCTCGACGCCACCGGCGAAGAATCAGACAAGTCCATGACTGCGCCGACCAGAACCTACGTCCGAGACGCCAAGGCCATGGCGGCGACTCCGGCTGACGTGAAAGAGTACCCGAATTCTTACGTCTTCTTGGTCGACATGCCGGGGTTGAAATCCGGCGACATTAAAGTGCAAATTGAGGATGGAAATGTGCTTGTGATTAGTGGGGAGAGAAAAAGGGAGGAGGAAAAAGAGGGCGCCAAGTACGTGAGAATGGAGAGGCGAGTAGGAAAATTGATGAGGAAATTTGTGCTGCCGGAAAATGCTAATGTAGATTCCATTAAAGCTGTTTGTCAAGATGGGGTTTTGAGTGTGACTGTTGAGAAATTGCCCCCTCCTGAACCCAAGAAGCCCAAGACTATTGAGGTTAAAGTTGCTTGAAATTAAGCTGGGAATCTTTTATTATAAGTGTTTCTTAAAATAAGCTGAACTATTAATTATGAGTGCTATTAGTAGTAGTAGTAGTATAAGTTTGGGTTTGTAATAATGTGGATCGTGTTCTATCTAAGTTATCTAATTTCTAAGTGATCAAATAATGCGATTTTATGTTTGTTTTTCCCCGGATTCCTGTTGTTTTTAATTTATAATAATAATAATCTATTTATTAACAATAATGCTATGTATCTCCAGTGGAGTTGCATCTACAGTCTAGGTGACATTAAATAATTGGTTAAATGATAGGTGAAATTGAATAAGTCATTTAATTTCACCTATCATTTAACGTCATCTAGACTGAGGTTGCAACTTCAGTGGGGATGGATAGCATTGCTCATTTATTAATTGATGCATCTCTTTCAAAGGGTAACTCTTTCAAAAGACTTGAAAACACAATTGAGCTCACGTTGAATTTCGATACTCAATAAATTTGATCGATCCCTAAACAATTAGGGCTATTAGAAGAGGCTTAATTATGTTAAGTGAAAATTACACCAAACCAAATTTTTTAAAATTCAATTTTAAAAATTAGATCTAAAGTTTGTTTATAAAAAGTCAAATATTAATTCAAAATTTTGATATTAATAATTATACTACAAAATCAAATTAATAAACATATACATCTATTCAACCCAACCACCCATCCAAAACTCTAATAATTTTCATACTCCTCTCTCTCTCTTCGCTCTCCCTCTAACTTCTTTCTCTCTTACATCCCTTTATCCCAACCACCAGAAACTTTCGTCGTAGACCACCACGTATGTCGTCGCTGCAATGCGAAGTTGTCTTCACACTGCCGATGTGAGACATTGCAACAACGGTTGTTGTGCAATGCGCTCAGCGACGATGTCGCTATGAGCTATAGCGGTGAATGATGAGCCAACACTGCTGCTATTGGAGATTTGTTGATTTTGTGAGTTTTGATGGTTCCAATATGGGAAAATTTGGTCACGATCTGGTGCCTGAAAATTTGGGTCGAGTTTTATTGGGTGTGTGCAGTTGGTGGCGACGTCGTGTGGTGGTGGTGGTTGTGATGGTGCAGGTTGTGATGATCGCGATCCTGGTTGTTTAGTTTTTAGGCGTAGATAATTGTGCCGATTTTGGGCAGCGATGGTTTTGGGTGTGAGCGTCGTTGCTAGTAGAGGGAAATGTGGAGGGAAAATCTAGACTTTTGGGTGTCGGACTTTTGGGTAACTGGTGGTGGTTTGCAATGGTCGCGATGTTTGCAGTTGTGGTGGTGCTAGTGAAGTGGGGGTGATCGTGGCGATGACTTGATTGTTTTGGATTTTATTTTTTAGTGGTGTTTAGGTAGTGCTGATTGTGATATTGACTGCAGTAGTGAGGTGTTGGTGGTCAATGTTGATAGTGACGGTGGCAGTGAGGATGTTTGTGAGCAATTATTTGGTTGATTGTATCAATAAATTAGTTAATTTGTGACCAATAAATAATATATGACCAATTATTTGAGATTGAGAGGTGAGACCAATAAATTGGATATTTTGTGACCGATAACTTGTAAGTTGTGACTTATAAAATTTGTGATTTGTGATCGATAAATAAATTGTGATTTATAAATTTTATGATTTGTGATAGATGAATAAATTGTGATCTATAAAATTTGTGATTTGTAACCTATTAATTTGATAAATTTGTGACCGTAAAATAATTTATTACTTTAAAAAAATTTAATTGCGATCAATAAATTATTTGTAACCAATTAATTCGATAATTTGTGACCAAATTGTATAGAATTGCGACATTATATTTAATTTATAAAACATTTTTAATTACTTATTTTAGAAATAAAATTTAATAAATATCTGATTTTTGAAATTTTAAATATTTTATCTTTGTTTTGAAATGAGTTATAGTTAAACTCTTACTTTTGAAATTTTCCCTTAAGTTAATGTTGCTCGTGCTCCAATGCTTAGGATCACTCATGTTATGGTTGGTTTTGGATTGGTGGTGATACGTTTGCCATTTATCTTGGATGTATTTGGCCCATTTAATGAGACTTGGCCCAATTACTTACCTTTAGCCCAATTGGAACCCTCCCGCAGTTTTTCACTGTGTGCGCCCTTTGCAAAGGGAAACATACGTGTGAGGCAAGCTTTCTTGGTTGAGTGATTATCATAGTTCCTTTTCTATTTTTCTCATTCCTTAGTGGATGCAATCACGGTTGGAAATGGTTTAGTGAAATTGGTCAACTTTAAGTCTCATATTGAGTGGGACCCGTACGTCGATTATAACAGGACTAAGCATATTCACGTTCTACTTCACGAGGTGATCAACATGATATATTTATTTATTGAAA
>CAIGRT010037953.1:0-18127 GCA_903798405.1 Fraxinus platypoda
CAACGATGGATTATTACTTGATCGTATTGGAGTACTTCCAATGCTCGGTACTGGTGTACAATGATGTGATCTAGACATCTGAAATGAAAAAAAAAAACTTCAAATCAATGAGACCATGTGATGAGCAATTCTAGATTCATTCCAATAATTTAATACCTGAACAAATGAATTCAGTGATTCTTAAAATCATAGCACATGAGAGTAGGATCTACTAGTCTCTAAGTTTTCTTTTTTCATTGTATTTCAAAATAATACTCGCTGGTGATGGTATCTAGAATGTGTCCAAAATTGATCCAAAATCTAAATATTTGACCCAAATAAAATTGAATTTAATATTATTTTACTTTAGTCCATTAACTTTACAAAATTATAAAAATATAGAAGATATAACAAATAGCTTTACTCTATAAAATTTTCAGGCCTTACAGTATGACTTAGAGCCCAATTGTAGCAATAGCTGTTATACCTAGTTTAATACATAAAGCATTGATATCAGGTTACTTCAACGGACTAAATGTACAAAATCCATAATAAGAATGGTAAAGATCTAGCAGCAAACCCTGAAATTTACCGAAACCACCATACTGACATGAAGCAGGAAAAGAAATCACCAGTCCAGAGAATATTTCTAGAAAAAAGGATCTACTACATCTTACTTGTAAATGAACCATTCTATCTAAACTTCTTGCAAGGACAACAATATTGGACAGAGGGGCTGAAGAATTTTACACAGAGAATATTTAAGTAAAGCAATAACATTTAGCTTCTTTACTAATCCAAGAAACCACATTCAACAAAATAGTTAAATCATAGGTAAGTGGTGGGCATTTAACCCTCATTCTGTGGGTCTCTTACAATCACCTATCTTCTGTCTGGTTTTGAATATAGTCTCTTCCACTTAGTTGCAACTTTATCGTGGTTAATTTTATTTATGATAAACTGCAGTATGACAAGGTTCTGGATGATCTGAGATCACAGCTTTCAGCGACTAAAGTTACAGCAGATGCAAGTGCACAGTCCACTCAATCTGCAACTTGTGTTACCAAATCGCGAATACGACAGCTAGAGACGACAGATGGCAGCTATAGATGATGAATACACAATTTGTTTGGGTGGAAATTGAAAATAATCTCTCCAGTGAAAACCCTTGCCGCCTTACCTCACATCAAATTGAATGAAATGAGGAAATTGGGATTCTGGCTTCTGGGTCTAGGAAATCAGAAATGAGAATTGGTTTGTTCATTTAATTTTTTCATCATTTGGGTCAGGTAATGGGCCGTCCCATTACATATAACAAACTGAAAAATTAATTTGTAAAATTAAAACTAAATTAAACGAGGTGGGGACTTCGTTACCCGACGCCCCCAGGTTGAAGTTCCCCGCCCTGACTACCTGATTAAGCGGACAATTCCCTCCCCGTTCGGGGGTAGGGTCCCGCGGGTATCGGGTTTAATGGGGGTTTTTTGCCATCCCTATCAATAATTCTGATTAGTCCTTTTTTTATCCGTAATTAAAATTTCAAATACAAAATTCGGACCTTTCTTGTACAAATCAATGTTATGTGCAAAATGAGTTAAGTTCCATCTTATTATGATGCGAATTCACGTAACAATTGTAATTAAGAAATTCATAACAAATTAGATTAAATCTAAGAAAGCCAAGAATCAACGTTTGAAAGAAAGTTTGACCAAATAAATTATTAAACCAAAAAATAAGACAATTGCAACAATATTTCAATCCTATGATCACAAAATTTATGAACCTTACTTGAATTGTTGAACACTACAAGAATTTAATTCTTGATAAGTTCGGAATTAATTTGATGAAAAATGAGAAAAAAACAATATGTCTTGCAATAATATCTCTCAAAATTGTGTGTTTTTACAATGAAAAGAATAATAATATTTATACGGAATCCCTAAAACCTAATTAAAAATGGAATTAAGCCTTAAAAGATATCAAAAAGACACCATACAAGAGTTTTAACAAAATAGAAGTTTAGGCAAAATTTAAAAAATCATGTCCTAGTTTTGAACTATGTGGCCGCATAGGCTAATAGCTTGCGGTTGCATTGGCCATTCATCAGCCTTCAACTGAGTTTTGGTAAGGGGCTATGCGGTTGCATAGGTTTTCACTTCAGCTCCCTCATCCGCTGCTCGAACCAAGTTGATCCATCTTGTTCCGTCCTCCACGTCCAATATGAAACTTGTCATTTTGTTTGTTGTGGTCGATATTTCATCCATCATAGCTTGAACAAGTAATCCCATAGTTTCTTTAACTTTCTTTGCTCATGACCTAGTCATTGGTCTTTCCTCCACGATCAACGAATCCTTCTCCTTGCTAGCTCCCATACAATAGTTCTCATCATTCCCTCCCCCTTCAAAATAGTTCGTCCTCGAATCTCTACCTGCATCAAATAAGGAGAGATATGAAACATTGAAAGTAGTAGAAATGTTATACTCACTTGGAAAATCCAACTTTTAGGTATTATCATTGATCGTTTCAAGCACTTGGAATGGTTCATCATCTCTCGATTGCAACTTTGACTTCTTTTGAGTCAGAAAATGTTTCTTTTTCATATGCACCCAAACCCAATCTCCTATTTCAAATGTAACGCGCTTTCGTCCCTTATTTACTTGAGAAGTATAATGCTAATTTTTCTTCTCAATCTGGCACCGCACCCTCTCATGGAGGGATCTACCAACTCGGTCTTCTTCTTTTCATCTAAACTACCTCTCTCATCAACACGTAAATGAATTAAATCCAAAGTGTTAATGAATTAAATAATTTCAAATTGAGTATAAGAAGTAGTGGAATGCGTGGCCTTATTATATGTAAATTCTATGAATGGCAAACAATCCTCTCAACTCTTCAAGTTCTTATTGACTATAGGGCGCAATAGTTGTATCATAGTCCTATTAATAACCTCATTTTGCCCATCCGTTTGTGGGTGACAAGTTGTAGAGAATAATAGCTTAGTTCCTAACTTACCCTACAAAACCTTCCAAAAATGACTAAGGAACTTAACATTCTATACAATACTTCTAGGTATCCCATGTAAGCTCACTACTTCCTTAAAAAATAAATTCGCAATATTAGGGGTATCATCAGTTTTATGACATGGAATGAAATGTGCCATCTTACTAAATCTATCTACTACTACAAATATGAAATCTCTTCATTTCTTAGTCCTAGGTAAACCCAACACAAAGTCCATAGACACATCAACCCAAGGCTTACTAGGAATGGGTAATGGCATATACAAACCTTGAGGTAAAATTTTAGACTTAGCATTTTTACAAGCGATGTATCTACTACAAACCCGATCAACATCAAATTTTAGACCAATAGAAGTGTTCATTTAACATATCCAAAATCTTCTTAATCCCAAAGTGACCAATTAAATCTCCACTATGTGCTTCGCGTACTAACAATTCTCTCATTGAACACCTATGTACACATAACTTATTCTCCCGAAACAAATATCCATCATGCCTAAAGAATCTATCTATAATATCTTTGTCACATGATTCATATATATTAGAAAAGTTCGAGTCATTAGTATACATGTACTTAACATCAATCCAAGGCTCACTAGGAACGGGTAATGGCGTATACAAACCTTGAGGTAAAATTTTAGACGTAGCATTTTTACAAGTGATGCATTTACTACAAATCCGATCAACATCAACCATCATTTTAGGCCAATAAAAGTGCTCATTTAACATATCCAAAGTCTTCTTAATCTCAAAGTGACCCATTGAACCTCCATTATGCGTTTCATGTGCTAACAATTCTCTCATTGAACACATAGGTACACATAACTCATTCTCCTGAAACAAATATCCACCATACCTAAAGAATCTATCTATAGCACCTTTGTCACATAATTCATATATATTTGAAAAGTTTGGGTCATTAATATACATGTTCTTAACATATTCAAATTCTAACAATTTAGCACTTAAAGAAGTAAGAAGTACATACCTCATCGACAATGCATCCGCCACCACATTTTCTTTACCTTGCTTGTACCGAATAACATATAAAAATGTCTTTATGAACTCCATCCACCTTGCATGCCTCTTGTTTAGTTTACATTGACTCTTTAAATGCTTCTAGGACTCGTGATCGGTGTGAATCGTGAACTCCTTTGGCCATATGTAGTGGTGCCATGTCTTCAAAGTTTGAACAAGTGCATACAACTCATTGTCATATGTATGATAGTCGAGAGCTGTTCCACTTAGTTTTTCACTAAAGTAAGCTATTAGCATTCGTTCCTGCATTTAGACACTCCAATACCTATTTGTGAGGCATCACATTCAATTTCAAAAGTATTGTTAAAGTCAAGTAGTGATAAAATCGGTACGGTACACAACCTATCTTTAATAGTCTTAAAAGCATGTTCTTGTTCAATGTCACAATGAAATCCTACACTTTTCTTTACAATCTCTGTGGGTGGTGTGACAAGTGTGCTAATTTTTTAAAAGCTAGCTAAATTATGAAAACTTCTTACCTCTATTATGTTTTTAGGCGTTGGCCATTCCTTGATAGTTTTAATTTTCTCCTCATTCAATTCAGTACCCTTTGCACTAACAACATAACCAAGAAAAATAAAAATTTTCACGCAAAATGTACACTTTTTAAAGTTAATATAAAGTTGTTCTCATCTTAAGACTACAAGCACACATCTTAAATGTCATATATGCTCATTTAAATCCTTACTATATACCAAGATATCATCGAAGTAAACTACTACGAATTTACCTATCTCTGCACGCAAGACATGGTTTATTAATCTCATAAACGTGCTAGGTGCATTAGTAAGTCCAAATGTCATGACTAACCTCTCATATAAACCATACTTAGTTTTAAAAGTAGTTTTCCACTCATCCCCCTTTCTCATCCTAATTTGATGATATCCACTTTTAAAATATATTTTACTAAACATGCATGATCCATGTAATTCATCTAACATATCATCTAACCTAGGTATAGGGTGACGATATTTTACTATTATATTGTTGATTGCCCGACAGTCTACGCACATCCTCTAAGTCCCATATTTCTTTTGGCACAAATAACATTGACATGACACAGAATCATATTTTCCCTCGCATACTATTTTCTCATCAATTCTTCCACTTGCCTTTGAAGTTCCTTGGTCTCCTCGGGATTACTCTGATAAGCCAACAAGTTTGGAATGACAATTCCAGGTACAAAGTTAATTTGATGCTTAATACCTCGAATGGGTGATAGCCCACTGGACATGTCATCCGGAAACAAGTTTTCGAATTTCTGCAACAAAGAAGTAGCCAAATTAGGGATGAATGTTTTATATTTCTCAAAGTTGATGAATGATTCCTTATAAACCAACAAGATCATAGGTCGGTTCTTAATTACTGCACTCTTCAACTCACTCCCTTTTGCAAAGAAATTCATTTTTAAATTTTTTTTTTTTTACTCTCTTATTGTAATGCCCCGAAAAATTTCGTAGAATAAAATTTATTTATTATATATGATAATTATTAATATTTTGAAAGTTGAGGGACTAAATTGAAATAGTTTAAATTTCAATTTTAATTGGGCCAATTGCTTAAATATTGACAGAGTAATGATAAATATATTAATATTGTGCTCGTTGGATAGCCCGTATTTAATCTCGTATATTAGGCTCGAGAAAAATTTAATTCGGATAAACGAATGTCAAGTTATTGGGGTAGAAAGATATAGCCTTAAATTGTATTTAATTAGATTATCAATTGAGATGGAATCAGAAGTGACACATTAAATTATTAATTGTTATTTTTAGGATTTTGTATAATATAACAATAGAAAAATGTTGATTGAGAGGCATCACGTATGGTAGGAAAAATGTTGATTGACTTGATCCTTGTTCATTAGTGTACCAATTAATCTTATTTTAATGTTTTGATTGGGTAGTTGTCAGTCAGTATTATTTTAATATTATTCTTTTACCTTAATTTTGGGAATTTATGGAGGGAGATAGATTCCCACGTGTAGATCGAATTAGGGAAAAGTGATATTTGATTGTATAAAATAATGGGATTTAGACTATTTAGAGGGAAGAAAAATTCCCACGTGTAGATCGAATTAGGAAAAGTAATATTTGATTGTATAAAATATTGGAATTTAGACTATTTAGAGGGAAGAAAGGACGGGATTGAGAACAAAGATTTTGGGAACGTGAACTTCTCGCTTTTTCTTCCGACAAAAAATATTTTTATCCATCGAGGTAGGATACTATCCGTCATTACAATATTATAATTTTTTTTACGTAGTTTATTTCATAAAATGCTAAACGACCTATGGGTCTTAACGAAATGAAATGTGAGATTCCTTCGGGTCTTCTCAAATGTTGAACAGAAATGTGTTAGAGCATTCGATTCATCTCCGATTGCTCTTGATGAAATGGTGGTATGAAATGTTATAATTTTATGTTTAAAAAGTTATTATATTGTTTTGAATACTCGTATCCTACTGAGTTTAAAATTACTCATTTCTTCAAAATTCAATATTTTCAGGCCAGATCGGTCAACGTGGATGGTGGCTAAGCGGTGTGCGGGTTGCCAAGTAAAAGTTTTAAAAATACATTTGACAATAAATTTTTGTTAGACGTTTTGTATGTTTTTTCTCTTAGATGTTCTAGATTTCAAGATCATGTGTTTATTTAAATTGGTGTTTGATGGTTCAAATAAATTAAAGTTTCAAATTTTTACTTAAATAATTTTGCATTCAAGTCGATAATATTTGGGGCATTACACTTGTGGCTCTACTATTTCACCCCACAATTAGCCACCTTACTTTTTTCTTTCTTACTTTGTTGTTGTGAAAGATCAATCTTATTCTATTTTTCTCTGTCTTTTTTTTCCTCACTTTTCAATTTGAGTTGATCTTCATAAACTTGTGCTAGTATTAACGGCAAGTAATAGATTTCCCATCTTTAGTAAAGTTTTACATATTTTTGTACCCATCATGCATCACATTCCTATCATATTGCCGTTTCCTTCCCAACAAAATATGCCCAACATGCATAGGAACTACATCACACATCACTTCATCTCGATACCTCCCAATTGTGAAATTCATCAACACTCGCCTGTTCATCTTAACCTCTCCACATTCATTCAACTATTGCAATTTGTAAGGCCTGAGATGTTTTAGCATAGTTAATCCTAATTTCTCAACAAGTGTAGTGCTAGCCACATTAGTACAGCTNTCACCTTAACCTCTCCATATTCATTCAACCATTGCAATTTTAAGGCCTAGGATGTTTTAGCATAGTTAATCCCAATTTCTCAACAAGTGTAGTGCTAGCCACATTAGTACAGCTACTCCCGTCAATAATCATACTACACCCCTTGTTGTTCTTGTTGTTGACGTGACATCTCGTATGAAATATGTTCTCCCTTTGTTGCTCCAAGTCATCCACTTTGATTTGAGCACTAAAAGCTTGTCATGTAACCAACAGCCCTCTCACTGCATACTCTACTTTTCACCATCACTAGCATCTTCCAATTCTGGCATGTCATCATAACCACCCTCACTATCATTCACCATTTCTCTATTATTGTGCAAGATCATCGCCATTTTGTTTGGACATTGAGAAGCAATGTGTCCCGATCCCAAGCACCTAAAACATTTGATATCCTGATTCCTATGGGATTGGGATTCCGTCTTAAGTGTAGCTTTGCTAGTAACTTTCTTTCTTTCTTTTGATAACTCAGTTCTACCTTTTGAAATAGTTACATCACCTTTATTGTTATCCCACTTCGATTTTCGAGAAAGTTAGGACCCGAAGAATTCGATGAGTATCTAGTTGATCCATTCTTCTTTAATTGCCTCTCCACCTTCATATCTACATGTAGCATGTCCTCCAACACCATATAATGTTGTAGTTCTACCACATTAGCTATCTCACTATTCAAACCATTCAAAAATCGAGTCATGATAGCCTCCCGATCCTCCTTAGCATTCGCTCTAATTATGACAATTTTCATCTCCTTGTGATAATCGTCCACACTCCTAGATCCTTGATAAATGCTTCGTAATTTTTTTATGAAGACACCGATAGTAATAATTAGGAACGAACCTCTTCCTCATGAAAACCTTCAATTATCCTCATGTTTCAATAAGCTTCTCACGATTCCTTCTCTTAGATGTTGCTATTTGATCCCACCAAATAATAGCATAATCAGTAAACTCAACGATAGAAAGTTCTACCTTCTTTTCCTCCGAGTAGTTATGGCAATCAAATATAAGCTATCTTATTTTCCCACTCCAAGTATGTCTCCAGATCGCTTCTTCCTTTGAATGAATGAATTGTCATTTTAATATTGCCTATATTTCTATCAACTCCATCTCCAACATAATCTCTAGCTCTCTTATCATGCATATCTCCTCTATTCCTCATCCTTCCTATTTCAAACTCCACCAATGCATCATCATCAATCCCACTGCCCACTTCATTTTCACCACCAATATTCGCTCTACGATCCTGCCTACCTTGCTTCCTTGTGTTAGGAACTTGTCTAGGTTGTTCACTACGCAAATTAGCAAGCAATGTGTCTTGCCTCTCCATTCACGCCTATTGCCTATCCATTCTATCTCCAATATCACCAAACAACCTTTCAAATCGTCGTATCATCTCCTCCGTTATTACAACTTGACTATTCTTCCTGCTTGAAGTAGAATTATCTCTGCTAGACATTCTAAATCTAGAATAATATCTGCCCCATGTCTATACACTCGTGTATCACTTAATTTGATTTTTTACATCTATTAATCTCACCACTCTGCATTTTTCCACTCAATGCTTCCTTGCAAGTGTTTCAAAGAATTAATTCGATCTTAATAAAAAAAATTCAACCCTTGTGGAGTTCTTTGTTTCTTAACTTATTCACTGAGATCTTACTAAGTTCTTAATCCTTAAGCTTGAAACTTACCTTTACGGTTTCTATATAAGTTCTTTCACAAATGACTTAAGTCTGACCCGTAATAAAAAAAGTAAATTGTTTTTTTTACTAAATGTGCAAGAATTCAACAAAAAGTCCAAAAAATCGAAAAGGAATTGATTTGGGCACTAATTTAGCGCACAAACAAATTTTGAATTTTTTTGATATTTTAATTGGATTGAACGACTCAAAAGATGAAGAACACGAATAACGAAAATAAGGACTCAACCAAAAATATACAAGGAATAAAATAATATAACCTTAATTTTTGAAACCAAACTCTGATACCAACTGATGTGAATCCACGTAGCAATTGTAGTTACAGAACTCACGACAAATTAGATCAAACAAAACAAAGAATTGAATAAGTGACTCTAGAATGATTCAAGAATTAGGAATTCGAACTTTGAATGGAAATGCCAAAGATATATTCAAGAAAGTGTTTACTGAATTCAGACTGGGCATTATTTTTTTTTAAATTTTTTTTTTTACTAAATGTGCAAGAATTCAACAAAAAGTCCAAAAAATTGAAAAGGAATTGATTTGGGCACTAATTTAGCGCACAAACAATTTTTGGATTTTTTTTGATATTTTAATTGGATTGAACGACTCAAAAGATGAAGAACACGAATAACGAAAATAAGGACTCAGCCAAAAATATACAAGGAATAAAATAATATAACCTTAATTTTTGAAACCAAACTCTGATACCAACTGATGTGAATCCACGTAGCAATTGTAGTTACAAAACTCACGACAAATTAGATCAAACCTAAGAAAGTCAAGAATCAACGTTTGAAAGAAAGCCCGACTCAATAAATTATTGAACTAATGAATCAAGGCAATCGCAACAATATCTTGACCCTGTAATCACAAAATTTATAAATCTTACTCGAATTGTTGAACGCCACAATAATTTAATTTTTGATAAGTTCGGAATTAATCTGATGAAGAACTAGAAGAAAGCAATATGCTTTACAATAATATCTCTCAAAATTTTGTGTTTTTACAATGAAAAGAATAATCCTATTTATATGGAATCCCTAAAAACCTAAATAAAAATGAACTTTGGAAAATTGTGTCCCAGTTTTGAACTATGCGACCGCATAGGCTAATGGCTTGCAGTCGCATAGGCCAATAATAAGCCTTCAACTGAGTTTCAGAAAGGAGCTATGCGGCCGCACGCTTAGTTACCCTATGCGATTGCATATGTTTTCACTTCAACTCCCTCATCCGCTAGTCGAACCAAGTTAATCCATCTTGTTCCGTCCTCCACGTCCAATACGAAACTTATTTTTTTGCTTGTTGTGATCGATGTTTCATCCACGTAATTTGAACAAGTAATCTGATGGCTTCTTTGACCTTATTTGCTCGTGACCTAATCATTGGTCCTTCCTCCACGATCAATGGGTCGTTGTCCCTACTAGCTCATGTTCTATGGTTCTCATCACATTAACTAACAATCCTTAATCTCATCTCATTAATTGAGTCGAATGACATCTTTAAGAGTCGACCTACCGTCTTGTAAACTAAGTTAAGTTTCATCTCATTAATTGATTCAAATAACATCTAATGTTTTCCATCCATGTAGCAAAAAGAATCATCCTTTCGAACCCTAAACAAAATCCACCGCGCTTCACTATCGCATATCGTCATATGTCTAAGTACCATTCATATGGGGAGAGAGGTAGACCCAATTCCATAATCCTTCACAAAAATCCCAGAGCAACCTCGTTGAAATTCACGAGTCCACATTTAGTTTAAGTGTATGTTTGGCGAACTTATAATTATCTATAAAGTGATCAAACTCTATTTTTATCTGCACTCGTGTTTAAGAAGTGAATTGACAAAAAAACAAATAATAATAATAAATAAAATAAAATTTGCTAATAATTATTTTATTCTCTGCTCTTTGGGCTATTTATGGCTATGGGCTTATTAGGCCGAAATTAAAATTGAGGCTTTGTTTTCGGCCCATTTTGAAACATTTAAATGTCACAAAACCCTAATTCAGAAACTCCTCATCTTTAGCTTCTTCTCAGCGACTTCTCTCTGCTTCAGGCGACTCAGAAAAATCAATCATGGGTAAATCAACGAAATAATCATCATCATATAAGCATCTGTTTCAGAATTGATTTGATTAGATGATTAACGATAATGTGAGTCGATTGTGTAAAATTGCAGGTAAGGTTCACGGATCATTGGCTCGCGCCGGAAAGGTCAGAGGGCAGACTCCCAAGGTGGCGAAGCAGGATAAGAAGAAGAAGCCCCGCGGCCGTGCCCACAAGCGGATGCAATACAACCGCCGCTTCGTCACTGCTGGTAACCCTTAATTTGCTTCAATGCTAACTTTACGTTTTATTTTCTTCTTGGTTTTGTTTATACGAGAAATAAAATCTGAATAATGGTTTTATATGGTGTTTTGGATTCTAGCAGTTTAGTACTCGAGTAAAAATGTTCATACTAATTTGCTGGGCACAAATTTTAGTTTGCATCCTTTTCATCTATCCATATTGGGGAATTCAGAGTGTTTAATTTGAGATAGAGGTTGCTTATGTTTTCATTGGGAACTCGGTCAATAAACAATAATTGGTTCTTAGAAAATTTTATCAATACTGCTATCTTAGGTAGAACACATTGCAAACGCTTAAAACCTGCTTGTAGAGGGTGTCTAATTAGTTATATGCACGCACACTTTCCCCTGTCTGGTGGTGAGGATTAAAATCAGATTTTTAGAATATTTTGATAAAAGTTACGAAATTTGTGATCGAAAAGTTGTGGGTCCATGAGACGTGGCTAAAATTAGTTTTCAACTTTGACTTCAGATTAAAATTTGGATTTTAATCCCTGCCAAATAGGGCTAAGCTTCAATGTGATGTGCAGTTAGAGCAATTAATGTAATTGATATGGTGTGTTTAAATAGGATTGTTAGAGGAAGGTGCTCCAAGTAGCTTGCAAAACCAAGCCTAAACTCAACTATATGGATACAAATAAAGTTGCTATTTATTTTGCTTTGTTTTTGCCTTCACTAAAATTGAAACTATTTATATGGTCCTTCGAAGAATTTTTAAAGGAAAAAAAACTGACAGTGTTACCTATTTGTTACAGCCTTTGATACTCTCAAGTTTGATTGTTTCTTTCAATAACTAACTTGCATGTTTGGGAAATGTTTATAAATGGTTAGATTATAAATGGGTCGGGGATAACTGATATGTGGGGTACTCCCTATGGATCCCTCGAAATGTGTAGATGAAAAGTGGTTGAGTGGTTATAAACATGAGTTGAATAAATTTTTCAGAGCAGATTTTGTTTGGTCTTCTCTTTAATATATTCATCCAACTTCCATGCAATTTTCTTGTATTGAATGCTAATTTTTTTTTGGTTTGGAAATATAATGATGCTCAAGTCCTAATTTAGCTTTTGAATTTCTACTATTGCTTGCAGTTGTTGGCTTTGGCAAGAAGAAGTCACCAAATTCATCCTCAAAGTAAATTGGAGGGCATCAATAGTTTCCTTAGAAACATGGATTAGTTGTTTTTCTCTTTTGTCATTGTAGTGTTGTTAGTACTATAAACTGCCAATTCGGATTTTGATTGTCGAACACCATTACCTTACCATCATTTGGGTTATTTAATTTTGGAATCTGGATGCTCATTATATGCATTTCTATTTGAATTCACAGTAACTATGCACGCATTTACTCTAGGAAAAGTATCAAAATTTTCATTATATGCATTTCTGCTTGAATTCATGGTTACTATGCACGATTTTACTCAACGAAAAGTATCAAAAATTTTCTCCTTGCGGTACCAAAATTGTTCCATCTCAATGTTTGAAATTTATTTGGGATTTTAGACATTTTTCTTGAGGTACATAGGTGGCTTGTATTAAAAAATGAAAGAAATATGCTTTTGCAATTTTAGCCCCAGTTTGGCTTACATTGCCCCTGTTTGTCATCCATTCTTTCCCATTTTATTTTTCATTCTCTTTCTTCATTTCAACCACACATTCTATCAATAAAATAAAAATAAAGCTTCTTGTACATTCTTTGGTTGACAATGTGGATGACATTGTGTGCAAATTCAAAAATGAATGGACGGGAAAATGTGTTATGTTTTAAAACTGGCCACTCAAGTTTTGACACATGGCACATTGTCAAACTTGATGTCAAAAAAAGTGTACATGTAGTATGATTGATCCATCCATCACTATTTTAGAATTTATTCATCTCCAAAATGGGTGTCAAACAGGCCCATTATTTGATGTTATAATTTTTTGAATAGTATTTTTTTGAAAAATGTAATTGAAAAAGAAAGAAAGTTTTTGATTTATGTGTAATATTATTTTATTGAAAAATGCGGAATTAAAAAGAAAAGAGGAAAATTTATTATAAATTTGATGGGAGCCAAGCAGGAGCTTAACATTTTAAATTCATTTTTAGACAAATCCCATTTTAATTGGGCCGTCAAACTCATCTACAACTTCAGTATAAATGAAAGAGGTGAGCTACAAATACAGTTGAAAAATTATTTACACAAGTTTTTTACTTAACTTTCTAAGCTTAGTCAAACATGCTAGAATAAAGATCCCATACATATAAAGTTTTGCAGCAGAAAGCTTCAACAAAGAAACTGAAAAAAACAACGAACTGGTATCTTCCTCTAAAATTATAATTACAACAATTTAAAGTTCATCATGAGAACTTCGCTTCTGTCTTGTCACTTGAGAATGATATTCAAGAAGATATGTTACAGCCAATGATACATGTAAAGCAGCACCATATGGAAGTACATCTTCATTTACTTTGAAGTAAGGCGAATGGCTAGATTCCAGTCGTCCTTGAGTCTCATTTATCATCCCGAGATAGTAGAAGTATCCCGGGATTGCCTCAGCAAAGAACGAGAAGTCTTCTGCTCCCATAATCGGCTGCATCTCTATGATGTTCTTGCCACCAAGCATATTCCCAGCTACTTCCAGGAAATGCCCGTGCAAATCTACATTATTCACCGTCACGGGGTAGAATGGCTTCTCATTTGTGTTAAAGCTCACACTTGCATTGCACCTTTGTACAGAAGCTTGTAGGGTGATAACCTGTAAATTGCATTATAGTGGCCTCCAATTAGTTGGTCCTCAAATTTCATTATAGATCAGTCCCAACAATCGAAACTATCCACATCTTCGTTAACTTGATGCATGACCCTTATAGAAACATGTCTTACTTCAAATTTGTCAACACCAACCCAAGCCTTGAAGCAAAATCTAGCTCCATAATGAAGAACATGTCAGGGTGGGTCACGAGACAATTTAACATAGATATGGACGGCCAGGGACCAAATTGATCTTTTTTAAAAGGTTGGGGGACCAACTTGCTAATAAAGCAACAGATTAGGGACCAATGGTGCAGTTCCCCCTACTACCCCCACCCCCACCCCCACCCCCAGTTATATAGCCAAAGTAGTGTTAATAACAAATACCAATAATTTACAAGCAAAGATACTTCTCCACATGTGAAATACATAAAATGGATGAGTAGATAAGAGAACAACTTGAAGTCAATGTAAAATCATGGAGTCAACAAAACTCCAAAATAAACAAAATCGAAAATTTACCTCTTCTATACGCTGTTTGAGCTGTATAAAACTTTCTTTAGAAAATGCCCTAAAAGTTCCACCGATTGTGACTGTATTGGGAATAACATTAAATGCACCACCACCTTGAAATTTAGTAACAGTGACTACCTGCCAGATCATCAAATTCTCATTTTAATTGTTAAAAAAAGAGTAATACTATTCAACTCCACTGATGCTAAGCACCAGTCTAAGTGTCCATTAAGTGTCTTTAAATGATTAGACATCTTAAATGAAGAGAGATGAGTCATATTTAAGTGTTCAATCAACTAATTGACAGCTACACGGGTGCTAAGCACCAGTGGGCTGAATAGCATTATTTTTAGAAAAATAAATTCAGAAGGAACCTCCTTTAAGGGTGAACAAAATAGCTGGTCATCTTTAAAAGTCACAGTAGTCTTTTGAGGAGGTCTATGGAAAGTACATAACAAGTAAAAGGAAACACTTGGTACTACGAGGAAGCACTTATTTCAACGGAAAATAGTGTGAACACTGAAATTTTTTCCCGAAATTCCTGACCAACTTCTATATAATAAAATTTCTATATTTATGCAAACATGGAAAAATGGAGACTTACGATCTAATTTCTGTTTTAATATGATAGTTGATGTTACATCAACCGATAAGTTTTACCTTTAGAAATGAAACTTCTATAAATTGCCAACTGTACACAAAGTACCTGTGAATCCAAGGGATCAGCTTCTCGAGAAACAAGATGTTGTAAATTAACAATTATGTTTGAAGCGGCTAAAATGGGATCTATAGCATTTTGTGGAATGGCCGCATGACCTCCTTTCCCTGTGATTACCGCATCGAATAAACCACTGCCAGCCATAATGGGGCCGGACCTTGTGGCAACCATGCCAAACGGATAACTAGAAGATACATGCAATCCGAAAATCGCCTCAACATTCTCCAGTATTCCAACATCAAGCATTTTCTTTGCTCCGCCACCTCCCTCCTCAGCTGGTTGGAAAACCAACACAACGGTGCCCTAAAAATACAAGAAAATACTTTTCATGCACGGGAATATAGATGTTTCTATCGTCGTCATTAGGTATCAGATAAAGCATAAATTGGGCACCATGAACCCTAGTAGAGGATTAAAAAAACAATTAGTGACACCCCTCTTTGCCCTCCAATTGTTAAATTATTTGTAATTTGTTGCAGTGGTATCAAATAATGAGGATTCACCTTTTCCATAATAGTTCTGATAATTTTCAATTGTTTCAATGCAATCTTAACCACGGGCGTGCAAAATATGATCAAACCAATAAAATGTAACAGTAAGTAGGAGAACATTTATTAACAAGCCACGTTTGTGTGAATCCAAACTCTCGAGGTGTGGGCAAAAGGTGGTCTTCTTGCCGAAATTGCGTTCTATAATTGTTCATTGCTTTCAAATGTTTTATGCATTATTGAGTTATATACTGTGCTTCCACAATGGTCTTCTTGCTGCATTATCCATATAGATGCTTGAAAATCAAGAAAATTTGACACAAAATACGCTATTCAAATAATTAATCATTCACATAGGATACAAAACTCACTACTTCACAGCTTCCTCAAATTCTTCGAGAGAGGCATGTTGGAAGTTTCATTGTAAACCTAATGCTAGGAGAAATACCAAGTAATCTGAAAGAAATAACTGTTTTATCGAAATACCACAGGATGGACAACTACCAACCAACACTAGAGGACCAAACATTCATAAATCAATCTAAAGCTAACCCAACCCCTTCAACCTTTTTCTCTTTACCTCAACAAGGTAAATTCTTCATTGCCTTGAGCGTTTATTCAGAAAGAGAGCCCCATGGAATATTGATTCAAGAGCAACAAATCACATAATAAGTTTTTCAATATTCTTTCATACTAATCAGCATGTGTTATTATAAGTTTTTAGAAGATTTTACATTTTCACTAACTAATGTATATTATAAGATTTATCATTTTTCTTATAAATTAGGCCAAGTCTCCATTTCTACAAAATCTAGAACATTTAGCGCTTGTTTGTGTTTCATTAAAAGTTGCTGAAATTATAATGTGGTAGAAATGAGTGGGGAATAAGTGTGTAATAGTTGAGTCCCCTACAAAACAAGTGTTCAAAATTAGAGTTTACTTTGACCTTTAAATTATAAGATATCATAATAACAGGAAAACAAGCTCTAAATCTAACAAATTAATTTATTTAATTTGTTATTTTTGACATCTAGCTCGACTCCAATTTAATCTTTTGACTCTCGACTATCCTTTTCCAGGAAAATACTTAACCCGAGTTCTGAAACATTGGTTCTTGTTGCTACTGGTGCTAATTGTTAGTTCTAAAACAATGACATTTTATGGATTCCTCCTATTATAATGAAATGTTAGTATTTGCAATAAAATAATGACAGGATTTTTGAAAGAATTTTATGTTTTTTGAAATTATATTTCTCTTTTATCTACCTCCACATAATCAACATTAGTAATTTTTCATCTGATTCTCTCTAGTTACACAAATAGTTTTGCTTCAAATATGAGAAAATTTCGTCTATACCATTACTCTAATCGACAGCTACTAGAGTAGCTAACCTGTTTCGGATGAGTGCCAAATCTGCCCCCACCGATTTCATTTCCTGGTATCTCTCCTGCCAACAAGTTGGACTGAGGTTATCTATGGGTAGCTAAGCAACTTTCCACTCACCAGGATTCTTAGACTTGGATTTAGGAAAAAATATTGGCAGTGCTAAGCGACTAGATGGCCTGTACTATTTGAAGATGACACCGGGGAAAAAAAGCTCATGAGGTGAACCTATCTCTTGAAGATAAAATTATGTTATGGCATGACGAGGGCTTCCTAGTTTACCTTATTTGCAAAAACTGTATCCTTTGTTGATTAGGACAAAAAACTACCTCCAATCTCTAAAAATCTGCACCAGTCTTGTTGCGCAAAGTGATATTTGGGGTCTCTCTCCTATTATTAATATTTTGGGAGCAAGGCTGTTTATCAGTTTCTTTTATTTTTTTATTTTTATGTTTTTGCTGGCCAACCCAAGGTCGAAAGAACCCTTGAATTTTTTTATTCTTGGTAGATTACCAAATTTAGAGCACAACTTCACGTTTTAAGAACAAATAATAGGAAGGAGTGATTTTTTTAATCTCTTTAGGAATTTTCTTTAAAAGAATGGAATTGTTCATCAGTTCTCATCTATCCATACACTGCAAAAAATTGTAATGTGAGGAAAAATAGACATTTTTTAGAAGTTGCACTGTCCCTTATATCTTCCGCTTCAGTGCTGAAACATTTTTATTGAGTAGCAGTTCTCACAATTTCTTATTTGATAAATCGCATGACCATCTATATTCTAAATTTTCAATCCCCTTTAACATCACAATCTGGATTGCTTTCAAAGTTCCAACTTCTGGTTGTCAAATAACCAAAGCTATTTGCTTTTTTTATTGAAAGGTAATCAATTATTTTATTAATCAATGTATAACACACATGAAGTGTATTATCAATTTAAATCAGAAAGTAACAACATGAAA
>CAIGRT010037973.1:0-14845 GCA_903798405.1 Fraxinus platypoda
AATTAAATTAATTCTTCTTTTCAAGCCCAAAAACTTTCATATAATGCAAGTTAATCCTTAAAACGAATTTATTTGTGCATCCAATGCCAATTTAGTCCTCGTACTATGAATTTTGCCATTTTCCGTTATTTTGCATTCTTTTTTTCAATTCTTCATTAAACATAAAGTTTTACCTAAAAAATACAATTTAACATAAATTATGTAAAATTTAATTCAAAAGACAATAAAATACCATGATTTAGCGCCTCAAATAAGTATAAAAACTACACTTATCACTAATATAAAGGGGAGGATTTTGAGTTCTGCTCGAATCAGCTGTCCACCAAGAAAAATGGGAAAAAGAAAGAAAACTAAAGAGGCTTCTAATTACATTAATCATTCTAAATTACATGATTATAACATTGAAATCCTCACCTTGACAAACACCAGCTGTGAATGAAACATTAACAAATCACCATAACAATACATAGAACTAAAGGTAAGTGCATTTCTTAATTAGTGCCTACGTAGAGCCACAGCAGAAAGCACGACGAGGAATATGAAGATGAGTGCTGCAATGAACGAAGCCACCACTGCGCCGCTAACTCGCTGGCAGAAGTCATTGAACTGTTGACAGATTGCAAACCAATTTGTGTTGGAATTTCCATTGTGGGCTAGGTACACGATGGCTGCAGCCGAGGCTGCTGCAGCTGTCATAAAAGCCACCAGCACCTACGAAGAATTCATAATTTCATAAGACATGCTGGCTTAAGTACTATACTATTATAGTGTGTTTGGTATGTTAGAATGGACTAGACTGGCTTTAATGACTTACTGTGTCGAAAATGAGGAGGAGGAGCTTTGCTCCTGCAGCATGTGGACGAACAATGCAGACGATGGAGAAAGGCAGGGATAGTACCAGGTAGCCACTAGCAATAGCATTTGCCACCACAAAGAACCTGCACTTAAAAGATTACTAGCTCAAAAACGTACACTACTAGAAAACTCACCAACAATTATAAAATATCTGCAAATGAAAGCGAACTTACGTGAAAGTTGGGAGGTCATCAGGCTTGGAACTGGAAGAATTGGGTGAAGAAAGGAAGAGTTTGATCAGTTGTTCCCATGGTGGTGGCGGCAGCTAGAGCAGCCACAAGTGCACGTATCCTTAATACGAAGTCAAATATAGAAACACCTCTCTTCCGCCCTCCTTGCTGATATGGAGTTGCCTTTGTAGTAGCAGTATAAGTTGCAGGAGCCTTGCCTTGCTGGATTTCGACTCGGTATTAATTGCTGTTTCACCACTGCTCTTTGTTGAATCCATATTCAGACAAACTGTTAAAGCAGGGAGAGGAGAAGAAAATTGAATGCTTAATTTTTGATGGAAGAGAGAAATGGACTAAGAATTATATAGGCAAAAAGGAGAAGGATAGCAGTTAAGTAATGTATTGGTTTGATATCTATAATATTCAGTGTGTTGCGGGAAAGTTGATTCTTGTACGGAGTTGATTTTGAAAAGGTGGGATAAAGGAGTTGTTAGTTGATACTAACTTGGTCCAACTTAACAAAGGATTAGGGATGTGTACAGTTTGATACTTCAATGCATTCTTGAGTACATCATTCGACAATAATAAATAGCAGCATGATTCTCTAGCCATCCACGTCCAAAACCATCTAGTCCTCGTTTCCAATAAATCTCGTCGAATTTTTCGTGTTTATAATATGTAAAAGACCTCATTAGATTTTAACCATGACAAACTTGTCTTAGTAAAGAAGTGTTAAAAGAAAGTAACAAATCTAGAACACATTTATCTGCGGTCTGAATGAAAGAATACATAGTTGCAAGCCCTTCAAGAAAATTGTTTGATCAAGTATTTGTTATCTTTCTAAGCATTAGACAAATTCTGTTTGAAAAGATGTATAATAACATCTTTAATAATCAAGTCAAATGGTTTCAAGTGCCAGATTGCCCATCAATTTAACCAGGGGAGCAGGGCATTTTGTCACAATATCCAACTTGGAAGAATTTGAGGCATGCCCAAATAAAGAGAGACTAAGCATAGCAAGCTCTCCAACAGATAATCTTGAGGACAAATATCCTTGCCAGTAATGAGGTTCAAGACCAAAGAAAGCATCGAAAAATTTCCTCATCCCATTCAAATCGAGTTTTAGTAGAAACTCCATCCCAAATCTGTAACATTCCCTGGTGCATCTTCTCTCAGCAGGCCATAAGCCATTCCATGCCTTATGATAAAGCAGTGTCCCTCTAATCATTCTGGTTGAACCAAGGCACTCAGCAATGGCTTCAGCAAGAATTGGGGCGAGAGCCATTGTTCGCGCCACCATGTAGCCAGTCGATGGATGCACCGTCCCTGAATTTCCACCAATTGCCATCACTCTTTGAGGGATCTGCGGTAGGGGTCCTCCCATTGGGATCAAACACTTCTCGTCCTCAATCACACTCTGTACTTTTATACCTAAATGCCTTAACCTTGCCACCATTCTTTTCTTGACCTCCATGTATGACAATACAGGTCTGCTAACAAGAGAAGTTTCTTCTAGGAATATTAGATTTGAATCAAATGGCATCACGTATAGAAATGTTGGAAATCTTGAATTACTAGAGCGTAAATATGGCTCGTTTCCAAGATGAGAATCCCTCCAATCCATGAGAACCATCTTATCCAAATCAAAGGGATGATTATCCACTTGGGCTAAAATACCATGAGCAATCTGATAACCAGGATTTCTTGGCTTATCATATTCAATCAATGTACTTGCAAAGCCACTTGCATCAACAATTAAGCTTGCCTTCAACTCAATGCCGTCATCACAAACAATTGAAGAGTTAAATTCCTCATGCTCTACTTTCCAAACTTTGGCCTTGTGGAATTTGACACTATTTGCTACACATCCACCTAACAATTTCAACTTCAATTCCTTTCTACTAACTCGACCATAAGCACGATCCAAGTACTTGGTTTTATGATCATCAACAAAAACACAAGTCATAGGCCATGTTTTGTCTAAGCAATCCTCAAGTCCTAAACTCTCAAATTCATCAACCCACACACCATAATTGTTTGGCCACATAGAAAGGGGTGAAGGATCAACACAACATACCTTAATCCCATACCGGGACACTTGCTCAGCAAGCCGAAGCCCAGCCGGACCTGAACCAATGATGATCACATCAAAATGACGTCGATCAGAGGGATCAAACCATGAGAGATCAAAATCTATTGGTTCCGGTTTCGACACAGGTTCCAAGTCAAGAAAGCTAGGAAATTTGCTGCTTTTAACTCTTTGATGAACTTTTCTTGAAGGGACGTTATGTAAAAATGGAGAATTCAGTGATGAATTAAGCCTAGAAGTGCAAAGTAGGGGAAGTGGAGAAGGCCTGAAAAGAGTTTCCATGAGTAAAAATCCGAAGAGGTTTGAATGAAAGAAAGATTAAAAGTAGGTACCTATAAGAGAGTGAAAATTTGGAAAAAGGTATGCAGAGGAATCATGGTGTAATGCAGACAAGTGATGCTCTTTGTGACCATTTTGGACTGTATAGAAACTGTATTTGTTATTTTCTATGTAATATAATATAATATAATGATAGTTTTCAACTCAAAAGGGAATAATTTTGGATCGTCTTCAAGCCCAGCTATAGGAATTTAATAATTCCAGTCCTCGAGGCGGCTATTTTATTTTTCTTTATTCATGAGAGAACCAAACTTTCTTCCACTAAATACTGTAACTGTGTTGGTGCGTCTTAGAAAATTATAGACGCGGTTTGGTCGCAACTAAAGTGGAGTTGAGAAAGTAAAAATAAAGTGAAGATTTTAATTAGAAAGAATTTTAAATTCAATTTCTCCTTTATTTCGGTGCAATTATGAAGCTGGTGGAAATGTCTTTATTCTATTCAAATTAAGGTTGAATTGGGTGGTACATCGGGAATTTAAAAAACATACCCACCAATTTACTTGAAAAAGGGCATTCCACACAGTATAATATGGCTCTTGTGAATTAGGTGTTTGGACCCCACCCCATTGCGACTTGTCACCTCCAGTCCACTGCTTATAATGGGTACTGATGATACCAATCTTGGTCAGAGCTCGAGCATAATATCGAGCATTATGCTCGAGCATGAGGCTCCCATTTTGACCGAAAGGTCACGTGACCTCCTCGGTCACATCTCCTCGGGCATTCAATTTCCAGGTCACACATCTTCTTCGAAAGCACGACTAAAACCTCGTACCGTGCAGCCCTCGACTCGAGGCTTGTCCAATCCCAGGGGAAAGAGAGTCATAGTGTTGGTATGTTACTTCATCCTACAAGAACTCCACTTCTATCCAAACACACGGACAATATGAAGCCAATCAAATGAAAACTTTCAATCATGTTAGAATTCCTAGGGATCTCAACGTTGTGATCCTATTAGGACTGTATCTCCAACCTCTATAAATATACCATCCCAATTTATTATCAAGGTACGTTTTTACATAATTTTTCAGCACATATCTTTTCATAAATTCTCTCTCCGATTTAAGTATCGGAGGGGCGACGAAGATACACATCGATGCCTTTGTTTCAGGTATCGGAAGACCTCGTTCGTGCTCATTCTCAGTCGTCAAATTCGAAAGTCGACATGTACGACTTTTGGTAGCATCATTGGCGCCGTTTGTGGGAAATGCTACCAAAAGCTATGGTCAACACACGTTCAGGTCTTCCTCCAGCGAGTTCATCCTCACCAAACCCACCACCCGTCGCGGAGCCTCAAGCTCACCAAGAAGAATCATCTACAGTGCCAGCTGCCCAACCACAGGTGGTTGATGCAGGTGCCTTCGAAGAACTTCATCAGCAAGTGACAATGCTGACCCAATTACTAAGCCAAAGAGATGCTCATCCGACGCCGGAACAACCGTCGGCACTGGTAGTAGGACAAGAAGGAGGGTTCATGGCCGATGCTCGAGCTCGGGATACTTGAGAAGCTCATGACAATGGGAGATCTGGGGCCTCAGGTGTGCCCCCAGTAGCCTCGGCCTCGAGGTTGGTCACCATGTACTCAGGAGAACTAGCCAAGATCATACAGGATAGAATCACCGCTAGACTTCAAAAGAGCGCCCAAGGTATGACGGGGTTTACTCCTAACACTCCATTCACAACGGAAGTGCTCTCCTATCCGCTCCCAGACATGATTAAACTCCCCCGAATGAAGGAGTATGACGGAACAACTGACCATATCAACCATCTCAATGTGTATATGGACATCATGAATCTACAGGTGGCGCTGGATCCCGTAATGTGCAAGGCTTTTCCGCAAACGCTGACAAACGCTACTAAGGATTGGTTTTCTACCCTAGAGCCCAATTCCATCGCTTCATTCTCTGACTTGGCCGACAAGTTCTCCACTTTCTTTGCTAGTAGCAAGCGCATCAAAAAGACCGCCGCATCCCTCATGCAACTCAGGTAAGGACCGAATGAATCCCTATGTAACTTTATGACCAGGTTCAACAAGGAAAGACTCCAGATACCCGACCTTCACATAAGAGCAACAATCTCCGCCCTCACATATGCTATAAGGGGCGATGCCTTCAAGATGTCCCTATCAAAAAACCTGTCGAAGTTCGTGACTGGGCTACTTACCCGAGCAGAAAAATACATTAATATGGATGAAACTTTGAACCCGAGGAGAAATTCTCACCCGACCTCTGAGAAACCCGAACATAAAAGGCAACACGATTTTAATCTTCGTCCGGAAGCTAACAATAATAAGCAGAAACATGAGACACAATCGAAGTCGTTAACCCGATTGAACACTTCCAGGTCCAACATTATGATGTAGATCAAGGATATGAAGGAGTTTAAATGGCCATCGATGATGCAATCCCCTCCTAACACTTGAGACAAGAGCAAGTATTGCGACTATCATCAGGACCATAAGCATACAACAGAGAACTGCAAAGCCCTCCAGCGAAAGATTGATGCTTTAATAAAATGAGGATATTTAAGTTCATATATCAGTCATGACAAGCGCCCGAGGAACGATCGAGACAGCGGCAAAGGTCCCGAGAGAGGGGGGAATGACAAGCCTACTGCAGGAACAATTAACATTATTGTTGGGGGAATAGCATCAGGAGGAGGCTCAAATAACGGACCCAAACAGTATGTCGGGCAGTATAGTCTGAGCTTGAGGACGATGCCTGATGATATGGAAGAAACCACATTTGGGTTACAGGACTTGGAAGGTCTGTCACATCCACATGACGATGCACCGGTCATATCGGCAATCATAGCCAATTTTGAGGAAAATAGGATACTAGTTGACAATGGGAGCGTGGCCAACGTACTCTCCCATGAGGCATACTCTAGGATGTGAATTTCGGCTGAACAACTCAAAGCTGTTAAAACCCCGCTTCAAGGATTTGGAGGAGGTACAATCATTCCGGAAGGAATCGTCAATCTTCCACTTACGTTGGGATCGAATCAGAAGCAGGTGACAGAAATCACATCATTCCAGGTGGTTCGTGCTTCAATGGCTTACAATGCCATTCTGGGAAGACCATTACTCAATAAAATCAGAGCTATTGTCTACCTTCCACCTTGCCATGAAGTTCCCTACCAGCAATGGTGTTGGGGTAGTGCGCGTGGACCAGACAGCTGCTAGACAGTGCTACGTAACATGTGTTCGGGGGATAAGTTCCAACGTCATGCATATCTCGTCATCCGAACCCGAGCCCGACCAAGGAGGTCGACTTGCCCCAGTGGAAGAAGTTGTAGAGGTCATGCTTGAGCACAACAAAAAGGTGATGATTGGCAGGGATCTTGACGCCAATCTCATGGAGATACTGATAGGTTGTCTATCCCGCAATATAGATGCGTTCGAGTGGAGTGTCAGGATATGCCCGGGATAGATCCGAGCATTGCGGTCCACAAACTTAATATCAACCCAGGAGCAAAACCGATCAAACAAAGGAAGAGGCAATTCACACCAGAACGACGTGAGGTCATTCGGGAGGAGATTGACAAGTTGATCAATGCTCGATTTATTCAGGAAATTCAATACCCAGACTGGCTCGCCAACGTCGTGTTCGTCAAGAAGGCCAATGGAAAATGGAGAGTCTGTATCGACTTCACAGACCTTAACAAAGCATGCCCAAAGGACAGCTATCCCCTACCTCGGATGGACAGCACGTCGGGATATAAATTGTACAGCTTCCTCGATGCATTTTTCGGATATCATCAGATCCTCATGGCTGAGGAAGACCAGGAGAAGACATCATTCATAGTTGATTCAGCCATATATTGTTATAGGGTCATGCCGTTCGGATTGAAGAACGCAGGAGCAACTTATTAGAGACTCGTCAACAAAATCTTTGCAAGAATGATTGGAAAAAATGTCGAAGCATATGTGGATGACATGGCAGTCAAAAGTAAACAAGCGGAGCAACACATAGCAGATCTTGAGGATGTCTTCTCCACCCTACTGAAGTATAAAATGAAGTTGAACCCAGCAAAGTGCGCCTTTGGAGTCGCCTCGGGCAAAATTCTGGGTTTCATGATCACGCACATGGGGATTGAAGACAACCCAGACAAAATAAATGCACTTACATCCATGGAGTCCCCCAGAAACAAGAAAGAGGTTCAAAAATTGATGGCCCGCATCGTCGCCCTGAACAAGTTCATGTCTCGAGCAGCCGACAGATGCTTCCCCTTTTTCAAAGTGCTAAGGGGGAACCATGACTTTGAATGGAACGAGAATTGTGAAAGAGCATTCCAGGAGCTCAAGCAAACATTGGCAACCCTGCCAATTCTTACGAGGTCGGAACCCGGGGATACTATATTTCTATACTTAGTAGTTTCTCAGAACGCGGTAAGTGGCGTGTTGGTGAAAGAGGTCGGCAGAGCTCAACAATCGATCTACTACGCGAGCAAAGTATTGCTTGATACGAAGACCAGGTATACTTTGGCCGAGCAGTTAGCTCTTGCCCTGGTGGTGTCGGCACGAAAATTAAGACAATATTTTCAGTCTTATCCAATTGTCGTGCTCACAAATCAACCACTCAAACATATACTTCAGAAGCCCAACATGTCTGGAAGGTTTGAAGTGGGCTATTGAACTTGGTGAATTTGACATTGAATTCAAGCCCCGACCCGCGATTGAAGCACAAGCCTTGGCCGACTTCATAGCAGAACCTACCCCAAGGCCTCGGGGGCCAGCGGATAGCCCGACCATGGAGGTCACGGACATATGGAAAATATTTGTGGATAGAGCATCGAATAGCTCGGGTGTCATAATCATCAGCCTGAGCAGACATACGGAGGTACAATGTGCACTCCGATTTGAATTTGACGCTACAAACAATGAGGCAGAGTACGAAGCAGTTATAATCGCGGAAGAGCTTGCCATTAATCTTGAGCTTGAACACATAAAAATTTTCAGCGATTCGCAACTAGTGGTTGGACAGATTGAAGGGACGTTTGAAAGAGAAGATGAGAAAATGAGCTTGTACTGCCCGAGAGTTCATGATTTTCAAAGACAATTCAAAAGTTGTGAAATTATGAAGATCTCCCGAACCGAAAATTATAAGGTCGACGCCTTGTCCAGGCTCGTGTTTATAGGGATTGATGGTCTTGACAGGACGGTTCACGTCAAAATTGTAACCGAGCCGAGCATAAGTCAATCACCTTCTATCATGGATATTGAGCATGAACCTTATTGGATGGACCCAATAATTGATTTCATAACTAATGGGAATTTACCGGACGATTAGCGTTTGACAAAGAGCATTCGAGCTCGGGCACCAAGGTATTGCATGATCAGTGGATTTTTATTTCGTCGAAGTTTCACACTTCCATATCTTCGGTGCCTCAGACCTTCAGAGGCTGTCCAAGCCCTAGCAGAAGTTCATGAAGGAATGTGCAAGAATCATCAAGGAGCTCGGTCCCTAGCCTTTAAACTTATAAGATATAGATATTACTGGCCTACCATAAAGATGGATGCTATGGATTACGTAAAGAAGTGTGACAAATGTCAGAGGTTCAGCAACGTCATCCATTCTCCGATCGAGGACTTAACCCCAATTCATTGTGCGGCCCCATTCGAGCAATGGGCGTGGACATCCTCGGTCCTTTCCCACTCGCCCGAGGACAATTGAAGTTCATTGCCGTAGCGGTAGAATATTTCACTAAATGGGCCGAGGCCGAGCCCTGGCCACAATTTCAGAACCCAAGCTGGGGTCATTCATTTGGAAGTCCATCATTTGTAGGTTCGGAATACCCAAGGTCCTCATAACTGACAACGGGAGACAATTTGATAACCAACAGTTCAGGAGCTTTTGCACAAACTTGGGAATTGACCAACGCCTTACGTCGGTTGCACATCCACAATGCAATGGCCTAACCGAAGTTACAAATCGGATTATTTTGCAAGACCTCAAAACAAGGCTCGGGGAAGCTAGAGGAGCTTGGTCGGAAGAGCTACCTTCTATACTCTGGACGTATAGAACGTCCCACAAAATCGCAATAGGGGAAACCCCTTTCATGTTGGTATTCGGGGTGGAAGCAACACTTCCTATTGAGATCAGACTGTCGAGCCTCAGGATACTTAAGCCTGGATCCGAGGAACACACAACGGAGCACCTTAACCTCCTTGAAGAAGTAAGAGGACAAGCCTCTATCAGGGCAGCGTCTTACCAGAGCAAAACAGCAAGGCACTTTAATCGCAGGATAAGATCTAGGCAATTCAGAATTGGAGATCTCGTCTTGAGGAGAGCCGAAGCAGTAGGTCATGCCCCAGGCAAGCTAGGAGCCATTTGGGAAGGACCCTTCGAAGTTATAAGACAGGTTCGTAAATGAGCATACAGTTTGAAAGACACCTCGGGAAGGCCACTCCCCAGGCCTTGGAATGCGGATAATCTGAAGATTTACTTTCACTTAGTAATGTTTTGTTGTTACTTTTCAGTTGATCGGGCTTACATGCCCCGTGCTCAGTTTACTTTTCATATGGTCGAGCTTGCATGCCCCGAATCATCTTACTTTTAAATTTGAATAGGCCTTCGCGCCCACGTTCGGTATTAAGGAAAGATAAGTTCGCTTGAATAAAGTAGTGTCGGGATTTTTATCCCAGCGATATGTTCTTAGACCTCAATGCCTTGACCCGTGCAAGCACCTCAAAGCCTTGCCATCGAGCAAGCACAATAAAGCCTTGCCATCGAGCAAGCACCTCAAAGCCTTTCCCCGTGCAAGCACCTCAAAACCTTGCCTTAGACAAGCACCTTTAACATCCTCGGTCACCAAAAAGGGGAGCCCGAGCACAACATCTCAAGTTACTAACTTCATAATTCGAAGATAAGTGTTCCTTGAGATGAAAGCCAGAAAACTCCTTGAGCTAAACAGACTGATCTTCCTCGAGTTACTAACTTCATAATTTGAAGATGAGGTTTCCTCGGGATAGAAGACCTTAAACTCCTCGAGCTAAACAGCTTGATCTTCCTCGAGTTACTACATAATTCGAAGATAAGTTTTCCTCAAGATAAAAGGTCGAAAACTTCTCGAGCTAAACAGACTGATCTTCCTCGAGTTACTAACTTCATAATTTGAAGATGAGATTGCTCGAGATAGAAAAGTAGAAAGCCTAATTATCCTCGAGTTCTTAATCTGTTATGTCAATGTTCAGATTGTTCGAGCATTTTTAATTAATTGTTCATGTTGTTCGAGTTTCTAATCCTCGACCTCGAATAGTTAATTATACTAGAGTTCCTAGCTCGATATCTCATTACTTAATCGATCATGCTTCATTAATGCTCGAGTATCTCGATCTCCTAATCTCTGAAATCATTGTTTGGGTCCTGGAATATGACTCAAGAACGAATGATAATGATAAGCAAGACATTAAAATCCAAAACATCAAAATTACAGAGCAATATGATCGATCGTTGTACTTGGCAAAACAAAAACATGAATTAAGGCCCAGGTCGGGCAATGTACAAGAATTGTTCAAAACAATTGATCGGGGTGGGGAGGGGTCCTAGCCTAATCGTGGCTCGAGGACATGTCAACTGCATGCTCGTCCTCGGAGTCAGCTTCATCATCGACCAGCGTTTCTTCGGACGCTGACAGCTCGAGTGCATCAGTTACTTCGGGCACACCTTGGAGCCGATCAGGGACGACGTCGGGAAGATGAACCCTTAGGTAAGCTCGAGCTTGCTTGAACGCGTAATTGTACGAGCCCAACGCATAGCCTCCTTTATTGTAGCGAACTCGTCGAACTTTTTGAAGTCCTCAACTATTGATGCTCGAGCGTCAGCAAGCTTTGACTCAAAATCTTTTGTCTTTTGCTCAAGTTCGAGCTTTGATTCCTCGGCTTCATCTTTAGCCACCCCGATCTCGTCCCTTGCTTGTCGTAACCTAGCCTCGAGCTCAGCGACCCGTCGCGTCCGGAGCTCCAATGCCCTCCTGAGCTCCTCCAACTCTCGAGAGTCGACCTCGTCCTGCAACGACATGCCTCGAGCAATGCTCAAGACCTGCAAAGCACGAGCATTTGTCAACAACAAAAATCGTCGATTTGGCCTATGCACGAGCTTAAATTGGGGCACTGAACTTCAGTGCCAAGGACTGCAGAGTCTTCATCCCTTCCCTGAGCTCTGACCCTTTATATTTCTCAACAAGGTCGGGCATGAGAGTGCAGTTTTCTCCCTCTCCCCAAGGTGCATCCCCGACGACGTCGCCCTCCAGATCGACCTCAACGGTCGGTGCCTGGCAACAGTGACTGGAGTGCAAGGGCTAGGCTCGACGACAGGAGCTCGAGCTTGTTGAGAAGACTCGTCAGCCCTTCGCCTGACCTCGGTGGACGCTTTTTCCCCTTCTTCTGTCCAGGTGCCCTTGACTGAGGAACTTTGGATTTCTGGCTCACCGCCAAATGCAGTGCCTGAGGATCAAATGTTATGTCATCTGCAAAAAAAAGAAAGTCATTAGCTCGAGAAATGGTCGAGATGCAGAGCAAGTCATCAAGGTCATGACATAAGGGCTCGAGGTCCTTCACACTCTGCCTATTTCTTTCTAAAACCTCAAAATATGCATGCCCCTCATTAAATCGAGCAGTATCTGGAATGGTCCATCGAGGACCAAAAGGGTGGTCGGGGTCCTGTGGTTGGACGAAGAAGTATTTTTGCTTCCACCCCTTAAGAGAGCTCGGCATCTTAGGAATCTTAAATTGTCCTCGGGTCGACATATAAACAAAACAGTTATAGCCCGGCAACGAATTAAGCTTGAACATTAGCCTAGGAGGTCGAGCCTAGGAACTATCGACAAGAACCTATAGGCTATGAAAAAATAAATTACCAACCTCCACGCATTGGGAACGAGCTGGCCAGGGCACATATAGTGCTCGACTAGGAATTCTAAGAAAAAGGGATGAAGAGGCCATCTCAACCCTCCCTTCAATGCCTCCCTAAAAACGACAAACTTCCATTCCTGAGTGCTAAGTATGCTATCCTTGAGCCCGGGAGTCCTAACATCACACCCGGGCATTATGCCAAATTCCATAGCCACAGATATAACCTCATGCTCCTTATACCGACACCTAATCTCGGGATAAGTAAAAAGGGGCCTATTATCTAGGGGAACAACCATAGGTACTATGGAATGGCCAGCATCCTCGGGCGTTGAGCCCGAAGCCGACGAACTATCAGAAGACATCTCTAAAAACTAAACTTAAAATAATCTAAGAGTTTCGAGGTCTTACCTTAGGAAAACAAAAAGCCTGAGGTGGTCCGATGAGGTTTGTCAATGAGAAAGGTGACAAATGAGGTGGGGGCATGGGGGTATTTATAGGATTCTGAAGAAGGCCAAAGGTCACTCGCATCGTAGCCCTCCATCCTGCTACGTGGCAGTCATCCGCTCAGCTCGAGTATCGAGGCCACGTGTCACACCCTACGAGCCCTGGGTCGTGCAGCCCATTTCAAAGGCTGAGCAGCCCATTTCAAATGCTGTACAACCCATTTCAAAAAGGTTGTACAACCCATTTCAAAAGGCTGGACAGCCTAGCCTTGGAGGCTAAGCAGTCCAACCTCAAAGGCTGTACATCCCATTTCAAAAGGCTAGACAGCCTAGCCTTGGAGGTTGAGCAGCCCATTTCAAAGGCTGTACAACCCATTTCAAAAGG
Organism: Fraxinus platypoda; assembly: GCA_903798405.1. NCBI lineage: Eukaryota > Viridiplantae > Streptophyta > Magnoliopsida > Lamiales > Oleaceae > Fraxinus > Fraxinus platypoda. The sequence goes on from CAIGRT010037973.1 coordinate 13,136, forward strand.
CTGGACAACCTAGCCTTGGAGGCTGAGCAGTCCAACCTCAAAGGCTGTATAGCCCATTTCAAAAAGGCTGGACAGCCTAGCCATGGAGGCTGATCAGTCCAACCCAAACGCTGAGCAGCACATTTCAAAGGCTATACAGCCCATTTCAAAAGGCTGGACAGCGTAGCCTAAGAAGCTGAGTAGCCCAGCCTAGAAGGCTGAGCAGCCCATTTCAAATTCTGCAAACCCAACCTTAAAGGTTGAACAGTCTATTTCAAAGGTAGTGCACCCCAGCTTTGAGACTGATTTGTCTCGTACCAGTGTCTTCCATCTGTCCCCGATGTTTGAAGTTCTCGGAGTATATTCTGTGCATCACATCCCAGGATTCTGGGCACGAGGCTCCGACATTGATGCACGGGGGCCACTGATGATACCAATCTTGGTCAGAGCTCGAACATTATGCTCGAGCATGAGGCTCCCATTTTGACTGAAAGGTCGCGTGACCTCCTCGGTCACATCTCCTCGGGCATTCAATTTTCAGGTCACACATCTTCCTCGAAAGCATGGCTAAAACCTCGTACCATGCACCCCCCGACTCGAGGCTTGTCCAATCCCAGGGGAAAGAGAGTCCTAGTGTTGGTATGTTACTTCATCCTAAAAGAACTCCACTTCTATCTAAACACACGGATAATATGAAGCCAATCAAATGAAAACTTCCAATCATGTTAGAACTCCTAGGGATCTCAACGTTGTGATCCTACTAGGACTGTATCACCAACCTCTATAAATACACCATCCCAATTCATTATCAAGGTACTTTTTACATAATTCTTCAGCACATATCTTTTCATAAATTCTCTCTCTGACTTAAGTATCGGAGGGGCGATGAGGACACACCTCGACGCCTTTGTTTCAGGTACCGGAAGACCTCGTTCGTGCTCATTCTCAGTCGTCAAGCTCGGAAGTCGATAGGTACGATTTTTGGTAGCATCGACTACAATATTATTTGAATGAATAGAGTAATGCTATTGAATAAAGTTGATCAAGATTCATTGTTCAATAAAATTGTAACGCATTTCAATGCATTGCATAATTAATGAGAGGGTCCACTATCACATAGATTGATGATAATTATCACTTACGATAAATATCATTATACAATGTTATTCATCATTAAATCATCTCCAATGCATATATCTATTTAGAGGACACGAAAGTAGAAAGACTTCCGGCCTACATGACATTAATATCTGATAAATATACATACAAGTTTAAAATTAGTCTCCAGTGCATTCTATAAATACAGATAATTATATTTTATACGCTTATTTGAGCTTCTAAATTTGATTATTTATTACTAATTGAGCAGATATCTATCTAATTTAGTGTAAATTTGATTAATTGTAAGAGAAAATCCAACTTGAAGGCAATTGTGTGAAGAAATATATATATATTTTTAAACATAATTGGAGTTTACTTAGAGTAATTGAAGATCAACTGGACTACATGTGATCAATAANTATCTATCTAATTTAGTGTAAATTTGATTAATTGTAAGAGAAAATCCAACTTGAAGGCAATTGTGTGAAGAAATATATATATATTTTTAAACATAATTGGAGTTTACTTAGAGTAATTGAAGATCAACTGGACTACATGTGATCAATAAGAACTATGAGAGCAATATGAAGAAATTCACGAGTTTAGGGAGCTAAATCCAACATTTGAAAA
>CAIGRT010037988.1:0-12984 GCA_903798405.1 Fraxinus platypoda
TGTCAAAGTTGGAAATAAAATAGAACCTAGACTAACAAGAAAATCTCGCGAAAATAGGAAAATTCTGCCAACTTGTTCTCGGCATGTTTCTGTGCGATCGCAAGCCCAAAAGTACCACGAGCCCATTTAGCCTTGTGCAGAATTTCATGCTATTTTCAAAATGTCCTCATGGGCAAAAGAATTTCGTGCCATTTTCAAAATGTCCTCATGGGCAAAAATTCGACAACCGAGCTGAAAGTTATGTCCGTTTTCATCCACGTTGCTTGTTTTCTTTCCAAATATCTTCCAAACCTTGAATCCAACTCATTTCGGCTCTCGAGCCCTTCACGAAACTTTAACCTTGGCTTGTCAACTTCTTCAATTTGGACTCTANGGCTCTCGAGCCCTTCACGAAACTTTAACCTTGGCTTGTCAACTTCTTCAATTTGGACTCTAAAACTCGACCAAGTGATTGCCTATCTTGGATCATATCACTGCTACATATTTAGGGCAGTCAATTGTAGTTATTCTAGTAGATGGAGTTATTGAATAAAAAGCACTTGGGACTAGGTGAAATTATCTAAGGAAAACAAGGTTGTTCACTGTAAGTGGGGTGTTGAAAAGTAAAGAAGGTATATCAGAAGCTGAAAAGGCAAGGTATAAGGCCAAACTGGTAGCAAAGAGCTACAATCAAATTCCAGGTGTTGACTTCACAGATGTGTTGTCACCAGTAATAAAACATAGATCAATTAAAGCTTTACTTGGGTTGTGGCTAAGAATGACTTGGAGCTCAAGCAAATGAAAGGCAGATTCTTACATGTAGAACTTGAGAAGAGCATTTACATGCAACAACCAGAGGATTTCTTAGTTTTCGAAAAGGAAAACTATGTGTGCTTATTGGATAAGTCCTTGTATAGACTGAACCAGTCGCCGATGTAGTGGTATAAAATGTTCGATTCATTCATGACTACTCATAATTTCATTAGAGAAGTTATGATAGTTGTGTGTATTTTAGAAATGGAATGATGAATAGGTTACATATGTATTATTATATGTTGATGATATGCTCATAGCAGCTAAGGATAAAGCAAATGTGAGAAAGGTGAAATCTCAACTTTGTGAAGAGTTTGAGATGAAAGACAGGCTCAGCAATGAAGATTTTTGGTATAGAGATCTTGAGGGATAATCAAGCTAGCAGATTATATTTGAGTTTGAAAGGGTACATTGAGAAGGTGCTTCACATGTTCACTATACAGAATGCAAAGGTTGTCAGTACTCACTTGGTTGCCCACTTTAAATTATCATCTGGCTTGTATCATCAGTCAGATGAAGACATTGATTATATGTTTCGGGTTTCTTATTCTAGTGTAGTTGGTTCGCTTATGTATGCTATGATTTGTACAATACCGAATTTGGCACTTGTAGTTAGTAGGTACATGTCAAATCCTAGTAAGGAACATTTAAAAGCAATGTAGCAGACATTTAGATACTGGAGGAGCTCTACTAATGCTTGTTTGCATTTTGGTAGAAACACGGATGGAGTCATTGACTATGTAGATTCATATTATATAGGGGATCTTGATAAGAGGATATCACTTACAGGGTATATGTCCTTGGAGACTGTACTATCAGTTGGAAAGCTACTTTGTAGAATACAGTAGCATTGTCTACAAGAGAAACATAGTACATGGCCATTACAGAGGCATGTAAGGAGGCTATGTGGTTGAGGGGATTGATTGGTGAAATCATTGAAGACTTATAGATTTCTATAGTGTATTGTGATAGTCAAATCGCTATCTTTTTTACTGAGCAGATGTTTCACGAAAGAACTAAGCACATTGATGTGATGTATCACTTTGTCCGTAATGTGATTATTCGTGGTTATATTGTAGTAAGCAAGGTTGATATCGAGGATAATCCTTCTGGTGATGACAAAATCACTTTCCATTACTAAGTTTGAGCATTGCTTGGACTTAATTGGTGTTTGTCATTGATTTAGCCCATTAGGGCTTGTTTGGAAGAGACGAAGTGGTGTTTACTTTGGAGATGTGTTTTATAATTCATTGTATTGAAATTTTGTTCAAGGTGGAGATTTGTTGTAGTTTGACCCAAATTCTAGTGGGTATTAGTCTTGGTTGAAGTGGTCTTGAAGAGATAAAATTATGGATCGGGCAGAAAAATCATCTAATTTTTTATAGCCTAACTTTCGAGCGGCATCGTAAAAAATTTCACCTAGACTTGGCGCTCGAGCATCAGACTATTGCTCGCCTAGTGCTCGAGCAGCGTGTTTATTCGGCCCAGGCCCATTTCACATTTTAATGCATTTTCTGGACCCTTATTCATTTACAACTCGAATTTTATAGTTCATATATGTTCTCTACGACTTGTATTGAGGTCATAACATTCATACAATATCTTGAGAGATAAAGAGCTTAGACTTCAATTGAGAGTATTGAGATATTGATATTGTAAATATAATTACTATTGATTATAGTGAATTTCTTCTCTTCTATGGTTTTTTCCCATCTTGGGTTCAACAAATCTCGGTGTTCTTGTCTTTGTTTCTTTATTTCATTATGGTTATTATCTTGCAATCAATTCACAACACTTCGTATGACAATTCATCATACAAGACTTCTCATTGAAATTGATTTTTATACCCTTTTCAGAAAAGAGTTTAGGAAGTCCAAACGTAAATTTTTCTTTTAAAAAAGGTTGATTATAATCAGATCTTGTTAAAATTTTACAAACATATCCTTGTACCATAACTTTGGGCAAGATAAATTTGAAAGAATCTTGGAACACTTATCTTGAAATTTAATAGGTTCTCCAACCAAATGTTTAGCTATGATAGAAAGTATGGTATTAATAACATCTGAAACATCATTGTTTCCTTCTTGTTCACTTTTTACTAGCTCTTGAATAGAAAACTGTTCACTCTCTGTGAGATAAATGATGCTTCATCCTTTTAATTGACCGATCGATCTAGCAATTAAGCTCTTAGCAATTTGAGAGTCAAAAAGGTTCATAGCTTTATAAGAAGTAGCAACTATGGACATTTCTAGTAAGGTATTAATGATTTGATATTTTGTGAATCCGTCGATATTCATTTCATAGAGACCATTTTCGAAGTTTACAGCTTGAAAATGAAAAGGATTTTCTTTGTATTGGAGATCAGGAAATAAAGGTCTTGGATAGTAGGTTTTTTGACGTACCCTGGAATGTTGATTCTTGTCAATTGATATTTCTTCAAATCACTCTTGGAGTCTTTTTATATTTTGCTCATCTTCTAATTTATTTTTAACATTGACATTGGAAGGAGGAACGGGTTCTTTGGAAGGAGTTTCTTCTAGGCTTTTGAGTTGCTACCTATTTGATCAAGAAAAATGACGAGTTGTTAAATTTAACAAATTCCTTTCGTGAAATTTCAAACAGTTTGGATATAGGTTAGAGGTTTTTTCCTAAAGATGAAGTCCCTTTATCCGAAGGAGTAGGAGATACATGGTATTTGGGTCATATATTTTGACATGAAATGTAATAGGATATTGGTATAATTATTTTGAAGTTGAATATTTTTTGACATATCTAAAAGATAAGGCTTGTCCAACTTATTAGTTTAACTTCTTGTTTGAGGCTAGTTAGCTTTGGGACTAGCGATCATTTTAAAAGGAGAAGCAATAACTCCTTGTCTACAGACACTCAATTTAATTTCTTCTAAAGGGTGATGGATGGAAGAAAAATTGTAGTTTTAGAGAACTTTCCAAAACTTATTGTTCAAGCAAGTGACATTAATGGTTTGATATGTTTCTCAATTCATAAACCAATCAAGGAAGAAAAGGTTAACCTTACGATTAAGAAATACTATTTAGAAGTTGTTCAGCAAGGGTGGAGCAAGCCGATGTAATAAATGAAAACCAGAAATGGATGTATTAACCTACTAATTGAGTGCATGTTCGGTTGGTCCCTAGTCTGCTTAAACTATAAATCTACCTCGTCTTTTGCTAAAGACTTTGTAAAAGAACTTTTGTTGGACGTTCTTTTGTGTTAAGTAACTATGGTGATTTGTACTTATATAAAATAAATGTTATGAATTGTCATGATTGAATTTTGGAAAGGAAAGTGAAATAAGTTTATCTCTACTTTTTGTTGCCTAAGTCCTTTGTAAAACTAGTTGAGCTAGAAGGTGAAATATCTATGTTATGTTGTGACGTGATCCAAATTCTATTGGGATTCGAGCTTCGATTGAAAAAGGCCTTTGGATAAGCAAAAAATATAGAATTGGATTTCTGGGACAGCAACGGGGCGCCAAAGCATTGATTTCCCAGCGCCTAGGCATCCACGGAGTGGTTTGATGAAATTTTACTCGAGATGCATCGCCACGCAGCACTCGAGTACTGCTTGCTCCAATTGTTGGCCGCAAGCCTAGGTGCTCGAGTGGCGGTGATTACTACCAACGACGATTTCGCTATCTAATCGATTTCTTATACTGTATTTCATCTAAAATACTACAATTAGGGTCCTATAAATACAACCACATCTTCTGGCTCTTTGTAACATAGAAAACATTGTGAAGACAATAAAAACTTGAGATGAATTATTAGATTTAGATTGAGTCCATCAAGTCTTGTAAAACAATTTCAATTTCTTGATTTAGCGAATTTTCCTCCCCCACCTGTTTTCACGAAATCTTGGTGTTATTTGTGATTGGTTTATTTCATCTTGCAATTATTCTTGCTTCATTCATAACAAATTGGTTTCAAAGCAAGATTGAGTTTTTTCGCATGACAATGATGATATATGATATTCCGCAATTGGATTGCAACATGAGGTTTTCGCTATGGTAGGTGAAGATAAGAGCCATCTTCGCGCAGATGCTTTCTACTTGGACGCATGAAGAAAAACAATGTAGGATTGAAAACCCGTGTCCCAAATTCATTTTCATCTTTCAAACAATATTCTCCAGGATGTTCTGAGAAAAGTGTCGCTGCGTTGTGATTGAAACTGGTGCAACTTTGTATGACAAAACGTTTGACCAGTAAGTTACAATTGAAGTAGCACTTGTAATCTCACTATATGTCAGAAGGTACGTCTATTGAGGATTACTTGATGATTTTAAAAGAAACTGTAGCTAATCGTAAGACAATAAGAGTACAATATGATGATGATGATGATCTTACATTAATTACGTTATGTTCACTGCCATCTTCATATATGACTTTTAGAGATATTATTTTCTATAGTTGTGATACTCTCACAACCGATGAGGGTCTATGATATTTGTTGTCAAATGAGAATGTGAAGCATCTTGTGGTTGGATAGCCGGCCGAGGGTTTGGTTTATTCGTAGAAGAAACCAAGATAGGAATCATGGTGGTAATATGAGGGATGGATCGAAGTCTAAAAAAAGATAAGACATGTTACTTTTGCAAAAAGAAGGGACATGTAAGAGTCTACTGCTACAAATTAAAGAACTTGAGGAAGATTGTAAATAAAGAAAAAGGAAAACAACCTGAGGATACAGGTGAAGCCAGTGTTACTGGAAATAGCTAAAGTGAAGGAAAACTACTAGTGATTTCTGACGGTGGTTCCAATCCTTGTGTGGATTGGGTTCTTAGTTCAACTTGTACATTCCATATGTGTGCTAATATGGATTGGTTTATTGCATATGAGGTGGTTTCAAGAGGTGTTGTGATGCTAGAAAATAACACGCCTTGTAATATAACTGGAATTGAACCTATTAGGATTATAATGTTTGATAGGGCTATCAGAACGCTTACAGATGTTATGCATATTCCAGACTTGAAAATGAATCTCATATCCTTGAGTACACTTGATGTAAAGGGGTACAAATACATTAGTGAATGAGCAGTTTTGAAGGTCAATAGAAGTGCTCTTGTTGTGATGAAAGGACTAAAAGGCTCAACCTGGTTATATGTATTGGAGGGATCCACAATTACATGGGATGCATCTATCACCACTTCTTCCTTGGGAGGTGAAGAATTTACCAAATTATGGTATATACGTCTGAGGCATATACTCGGGATGACTAAATTGAGCAGAAGATGACTTATTGATGGGCTGAGTACCAGTAAATTGAAGTTCTATGAGCATTACATATTCTTGAAAGGGAATCACACTATTCAGATCTTCAGGGATCGGCAATGGTTCCTTCTAGAGGAGTGCATATTATTTGTTGACAGTAATTGATGATTTCTCCAGAAAAGTTTGGATTTTCTTCTTAAAGCATTAGAGTCATGTATTTGAAACCTTCAAGGAATGGAAGAGATTGATTGAGCAGCAGACTCGAAAGCATGTGAAACATCTTCGCACAGATAATGGCTTGGGGTTTTCTTCTAATGAATTCAATAATTTCTACAAGATGGAAAGGATTCTAAGGCACTTGACAGTGCCCTATACTCCACAACATAATGGTGTGGCCGAAATAATGAACAGGACTTTGATGAAAAATGTCCAATTTGTGCTTTCAAATTATGGGTTGCCTAAAATATTTTGGGCTAAAGCTACTTCTACGGCTTGTTTCATTATCAACCATTCACTCTCAATTGCTATTGAGAAAAATATTCCAAAAGAGGTATGGTTTAACAACCATCCTAATTACTCATATTTGAAAATATTTGGGTGCTATACTTATGTTCATGTGAATAATGAAAAGTTGGAACAATTTTTAGAAATTGCATCTTTATCGGTTATCAATCCAGTGTTAAGAGATATAGACTTTGGTATCCAGAAACTAGTAAGGTGGTGATTAGTAGAGATGTGGTGTTTGATGACCATGCTATTGTTCATAATTTACCTCGAAAGGATTTTGGTGTTTCAACTCAAAAAGAACAAAGCACTCAAGTGGAATTAGAGATCTGTTCGGGATCCAAACCAGAGTGTTCAGCTCAATTTAGTTCAAAAGAAAAGGAGAGTACCATTTTCACACCACCACCAGTTGTACCACAATATTCTATTGCTAAAGATAGACCTAGAATAGTGATTAGGCACCTATCGAAGTATGGAGAGCTGAGTTGGTAGCATATGCATTGAATGTGGCTAAAAATATTGATTCTAGTGATGAGCATGTTATACACACAGAAGCAGTAAGCTATAATGATTCTGGTATATGGATGATTGCGATGCAGGAGGAAATGGAATCACTTCATAAGAATGACACATGTGATTTAGTGAAATACCTAAGGAGAATAAGGTTGTTTATTGTAAGCGGGTGTTCAAAACAAAGTGAGGTACATTAGGAGTTGAAGATGTCAGGTACAAGACAAGATTAGAGGCTAAGGGTTACAATCAGATTTCAGGTGTAGAATTCATAGATGTGCTTTCTCCAGCTGTGAAGCATATCTCAATTAGAGCTTTGCCTGGTATAGTAGCTAAGCATGATTTAGAGTTTGAGCAGTTGGTTATGAAAATAGTATTGTTGCATGGAGAACCTGAAGAAGACATCTATATACAATAGCCAGAGGGTTTCATAGTTACTGAAAAAGAGGACTGTGTGTGTCACTTGAAGAAGTCACTTTATGGCCTGAAATAGTCACTGAGGAAATGGTATAAAAGGTTTGACTCATTCTTGACTACTCATGACTTTAATAGATTCAGTTATATAATTGTGAGTACTTTAAGAAATGTGAAGATTGATCGTTTACATATCTATTACTTTATGTTGATGATATGTTGATAATTGCCAAGGATAAAGAAAAGATAATGAAAGTGAAAGTTCGGCTTCATGAAGAGTTTGACATGAAGACTTGAGAGCAGCAAAAGAAGATCCTTAGAGTGGAGATCTTGAGGGATAGGAAAGTTGGCAGTCTATGCTTGAGTTAATAAAGGTACATTGAAAAACTACTCCACAAGTTTAATATGCCTAGTACAAGGGCTATTAGTACTCCTTTGGTTGCCCATTTTAAACTATTATCTGCTTTGTGTCCAAGTCAGATGAAGACATTGATTATATGTCTTGGGTTCCTTATGCAAGTTCAGTTGGATCACTCATGTATGTTATGGTGTGTAGACACCTAGATTTAGCACATGCAGTTAGCACGTATATGGTAAATCATGGAAAGGAACATTGAAAAGCAGTGCAGTGGATATTTAGATACCTACGTGTCTCTGCATATGCTTTTTTGCATTTTAGGATAAATATAGAGGGATTCATTAGGTACGTTGATTGAGATTATGCAAGAGATCTTGATAAAAGGAAATTTCTCACAAGGTATATGTTTATCATTGGAGGTAGTGCTATCAGTTGGAAGGCCACTTTACAGAATACAATGGCATTGTCTATTATAGAGGCATGTAAGAAAGTTATGTGGTTGAACGGATTGTTTGGTGAAATCACTAAAGACTTGCCGAAATCTACAGTTTGTTGTGATAGTCAGAATGTTATTTTCCTGATGTTTCACGAAGGAACAAAGCACATTAATGTAAGGTACCATTTTGTACATGATGTAATTACTCGTTGTGATATTGTAGTGAGAAAGGTTGATACCAAGGAGAATCCGGCTAATATGTTGACAAAGACACACCCTGTTGCCAAGTTTGTGCATTGCTTGGACTTGGTTGGTAATGATTACTGAATTAGCCCTTAGAGGCTTGTGTGGAAGAGGTGGGGAATTACTTGTTGAAGAGTCAAGATTATTTCCTTGCTTTGAAATTTGTGTCAAGGTGGAGATTTGTTGTGGTGTGACCCAAATTCCATTAGGATTGGAGTTTCGTTTGAAAAATGGCATTGGATAAGTCAAAAACATATAATTATATTTTTGGGGCAGCAACTAGGCGCCCAAGCACCGGGATCCCAGCGCCTAGTTGCCCATGGAATAGTTTGGTGAAATTTTACCCGAGACATAGCGCCCTAGCGTTGCAGACATAGTGCTCGAGCCCTGCCTGAACCGCTCGCTGTCCGCGGCGGTGTTAACCGCCTGACCACGATTTCGCGATCTGATGGATTTCTTGTACTCTTGCTTCATCTAAAATACTACAATTAGGTCCTCTAAATACATCCACATCTTCTGGGCTCTTTGTAACATAGAAAACATTGTGAAAACAATAGAAACTTGAGTAGAATTGTTAGATTTAGATTGAGTGCATCAAATCTTGTAAAACAATTTCAGTATCTTGATTTAGTGAATTCTCCTCATCTCCCCATGGTTTTTCCCTTCTTGGATTTTCATGTAAATCTTGGTGTTATTTGTGATTGATTTATTTTATCTTGCAATTATTCTTGCTTCATTCATAACATAATCTCGGTCTAAAGTCGTATTTTTTAAGAAGAAGGCAGTATGTAATAAAGAAATGTGGCCACATGTTTTATGTTTCCACCTAGTTTTACCTTTATGAGTTCGATTTACAAATTAAATTTCTACAAGATGAAAAATACAAATCTTAAGTAAGGAAGACATCTTAAGTAATTATATACTATGTTCTTAGACTATATGTTATGTAAAGATAACTTAAACCAAGTTTGAAATCAATTTTACAGAAGAGAGTTTACTTCCGAACAGTGTTCACAAAAAAATAAGTAGAATTAATTAGGGGTCGTCATAAGTTTGGTATCAGAGCTTCGATTCAAGGATTCTGAAGACTATAACCAACTGATATTGTTCCATTAAAGATGACTCCACCCAGTTACTATACAACTCTCCAGTTCTATTATTTAAAGTTGTTAATGTTGCCTGCCTGTTTTTGGCTATGAATATTATTCCTATAGGAGCATGATATTCTTTAATTCCTTGCTAGACATGACCCGACAATTCCACTTAGGATACTAGAGCCTAAAAGATAAAATTTAGCTTAAGGGACAAAGTAAAGAACATGAGAAAGCAAAAATACGAATCTGAGCAGCAAAGAATATCACAAGACAACTTGCATTATATGAGGGCAGAACAGAGCATAACATGTTCACAACAATCCCACAAGACAAGTTATATAGCATTATATGAGAGTATGCTAATACATTTCATAAAATGAAGCTATCTCATAGTTTGTAATATGTGATTGTTCATCATTCAACTCCTTGACAAGAAGCATTATCATATGGGCATTAGCTCTTTTGAGCTGCTTTTGCAACTAAGGTCACATAGCCTCAAGCATCACACATGTTGGTGTGCTATCTTCATCACTATTTTTGTTGTAAGTACTCACTTCCTCCTGGTTGCTTCTCAGTTGGAGCTTTTGGGACAGGCTTCGTTACGACATATCTAATATTTTCATGCTTGAAAGAAATCTCAAATTGCAATGATAGTCCAAAAAAAAAATTGGTCTAATTAGTTTGTTGGCATTCAGTATGCCTCTTAAACTCGTTATTTCTCATGACTCAAAAATTGAATAACAAAACAGAACAATTAATGTGATTAAATGCAAGAAATTAATTTAACATAGACTTTATATTAAATTAATTATACTTCCACTATTAACTTGAATCAATGACCCTTAAATATTAATTAATGGAATCTACCTAGACTCTTAGCGGACTACGATTTCTTTCGCTTATCAGAACTTTGAGTGACTCAACAAGCCCTAATAATACATTAAGGTAGATAACAATTATGTTTGTCGCACAAATCTTATGTGGTTACTTGAGTATACTTCCAAAATTCAATATCTTTAAATGACTCGACAAAAAATAGAGTTTTGCTTAATTCTGACCTAATTATATGTTTTCTAGTGATAACATATCCATAATCAAACACAATGATTCAACAAACTAACGTGGAAGAGGGACACTGTTTTTTTACCACAACAACGGAAAGCATATTGTATTGAATTAACAATACAGACTTAATATTTTTAATCGGGGACTTGTTCCTGTTAAAATCATATATATATATAATTAAATGTGGACGATTATGGACTAATCCATATGGATTTTACCAGTCAAAAGGAAGACTAGGGACATTTTGTTTGAGCATCTCATGCTCCAGTAAAATAATATCCATATCATGCTTTAACTTATATCCTATACGAATTTTCTTGTAACCAGCTGCTATCTATATTGTGTACTAGTTGGAATGAAAACCTAAAATAAATAGAATCGCATACCCAATTATTTAAAACATGAATAAAATAGACAATCATTCAAAAAGAAACACAATATTTAAATTAAAATCCTAAATTAGAGTCTAACTATAATTTAATCCGTGACAAAATTTAAGGACTTAATTGTAATTTAATAAAAATCAAATTCTTGTCAAATTTAAAATTAGTGAAAATTGCAACAGCAGTTCCTAACCTTTAACTTTTTACACTTTACCCTAAACTTCAATTTGTGCTAGAGAAGATCCCTAACTTTCTTAAATTGGCAGCTAAGGTATAATAGTAACTTTACACTAATAGAAGGGGTATAATAGTAACTTTACAATTTTGACATATTACATAATTAACAAAAAAACCAAAAAAATTTAAAAATTAGGTAATCTTCTTCACAACCCCCACCATCTGATAGCCCAAGAATAACTAACCAAGAGGGGGTGAATTGATTTTTAAAATTTTTAGAAAAATTAATCAATAATCAAGTACGTAATAACTAGATAGATTAATTGAAATAATAAGCACGAATATGAAAGCAATAAGTAAAGAGGAATAGAGAGTGCAAACGGTATAATTATGGAGGTTTAATCCAACACAATGATCTACGTCCTCAATTACCAAACTCTCCGGCACTAGTAAGGCCAATATCACTATGTAGATTGACTTGTGGTGCAATCCAACCCTTTACAAAGCTTCTGGTGACTTACAAACAATGAGCACCGATCATTTTAAAACGTTGAACTTTACGGGATTTCAACACGACCGACAAGTTTAAAGAGAATTGATTTTACAAATTGAAACTTCTCTCTTAATGAATGATATGATAACAATTAAGTACAAAGAGAGAAATAGACTAACACTTTAATAAATAGTAATGAATGAAACTCAAATGTTAGGTATGAGAAACTTTGATGTGTAGAATGGTTTTCAAAAGTTGATTTGATCAAAAGTTTTCTAAAGTTAAAATGATTTAATAATAAATGAAATAAGAAATCAATACAATTTTTGTTCAAAAATATCTCACTCGAATGTTCTCGAATGTGTATAATTGAATGTAAAGTGATGTAGTATTTATAGCAGTCAAAACACAAAAAATTCTAATTAATCAGATGACCCCACCGACGTCCGCTACTGAGCGGACGACTAAAATTAGCCGTTATGCATTAGAAGTCAGGACAGTTAGAATTTTGATCGTCGGGGCCACCCAAAGTTTGGTTTTTTTTTTATTATTATTATTTTAGCAAGTGTAAATTCTTGAGGGACACATTCATTTATCTTTTCAAAATAAATATAATTGGTAAAGAGTTTAAGAGTCAAGTGAAGATTTTATCATATCAAAAATAATTTTTATGCGAGCGTTTTTGTGAAAAGTTTATCACGTATATAAAAATTTTAACTTACGAACTTGTTGTGATTCATTGCTAAGAATTGAAGTGTTTTTACCTTTACAATTGAATTCAAATATATAATTCTAATATCTTCAATTGATTTGCTGCAAGTGCTTGATTTGTTGTTCGATTTTGAATTTGTTTACAAGTGCTTGATTTGCCTCCGATTGTTTTTGGCGCGAGTGCTCGATTATTTCCAAGCTTGATTGTGAATGCTTGATTTCCATGAAGTTCATAACATGTAACAAGGAAGACTCGAATATAAATATTAGAGATAAAAAAATACTTTGTTTGTTATAATCAAAACATAGGATGAACCATAGGTTAACACTACCCACCCCCGACGTCGCCTAATCCTACCAAATCAACCCAACACCAACACCACATTCGACACCACCTACCGTCGACCTTTCCCAACTGAATTAATCTTCCACCCAAACCTCTGTTAGCCCAAGAATAACTAACCAAGAGGGGGGTGAATTGGTTTTTTAAACTTTTTCGAAGAATTAATCTAAATTCAACCAAGTGAAGACTAAATAGAATAATTCAAATAATAAGCACAAATATAAAAGCGATAA
>CAIGRT010038012.1:0-15618 GCA_903798405.1 Fraxinus platypoda
AACTTGTGGAAAATAATGACATGATTAACAACCAAGTATGGTTGTAATTTATTTCACTAAAGTTATACGTATTTCACGTACAAGATTAACAACCAAGTATGATGATAGTAATTTGTTGACTACCAAATTATTGATTTCCACAGCTGCGTTTGAACGGAATTACATTAAGACTGTGTTTGATTGCATTTATTTTTTATGGAAAATATTATATTTCCACACAAATTCCTACTTTAGCACCCACGTAGTTTTCTAATGTGTTTTTTATATGCAATTAATATTTTTATGTATTTTTTATCCAAATAATAATAGAAAATATAATTCTAAATAAACTTATAAATTTTTTTTATAAAGCGCAAGTAACTATGACTAGTGTACGTAAACGGAAGCATAGTGCGATCTAGGGATGGAATTTTGTCCATTGTCTTCCGAAAAATGAAGGTGCCAACGCAATGACAGACACATGCATTTTGAATTAGGGGAGTATAATCAAATTTACAAAAAAAATTGAGAAAATATTGAAACATTCAATATTTATGATACAAATTACATAAACATAATCCATGTGCAACATAAATCCGGTCAAATTTACAAAAATAACCACATAGAGACATTAGAAAAGCAAATTAAGCCGTCCTTTATCAACTATACATGTGCAACATACTCATGTTCAAACTTTAAATTAAATGGGTGAAATTTTAAATTTGTTTATATCAGTTAATAACATATCAATAAATACATTTTCGTTTGTCACTTTCTCCTCTTCAAGCTCTTCCACACGTTGTTTCGACTATCCGAGCATAATGAAAGGAAATTTGGCTTCAGCCCACGTTGATGACTTAGCTTAGAAATGGAGAAGTTAACCTCTTGCTTATTAATAATCAAAGTTTGGTAAGTAAAATATATAATTCACAAAAGCAATATTTCGATGCTTCTAATCTTGAGTTCACAACTTGTGTATTAAGTAATCAACTGTGTGATTATTTGTGCTTCAATAGCTCCTATTATTATTTTTTTTCTCATTTAAACAATTATTTCTTACATCTATTAGCCTTCACATAATTATGAAACAAGTCAATCTATTTGAATTTGGGGCTTAACAAAAAGGATTTTGGAATTTGGTGGTTCAAGTGCTCCACTATGCCCCCATAATGTGTCCACCCCCGTGCCAACGTGTGGATTTGTGCAGACTTGGCAAGGACATGCGGTAGGGAAATAGTGGCATGATATCAGGGATGGAGTCAAGGGGGCAAAAAAAAAAATTATAATGGACTGATATATTTTTTTAAAAAAAATTCCTTTAGAAAAAAATGAGTTTTTAGAAAAAAAAAAAAAAAAAGTTGCATTATAAAATTAATTGGGCTTGGGCTCAGATGGCTAGAGGCAGTGATTTTAGAGAAGTGGTGGGAGAGGAGTAGGTAGCGAATTTTTGTTTTGGTACTTGTTTTATTTTATCAACTTTTCATTTAGTCAATTTTTAATTTTAATAACACATTTTATGAAATCCACAAATTTTATCAACTTTCCAACTATGTTCCTATTTGAGCTCCCTTTTTTTTTTTTTTTTTTCCAAATGCATTTTAGAATAGTTTTTTGAGATAAAATGTATGGTGTTTTATTTGGTTTGGGGTGGGAGTGAAGTGGAAGATAAGTTTTAAACGATTGAGAATATGGTTCGTACAAATAAAAGATTTTGGTGTAATTTTTTTAAAAAATAAAAAGTTTAAGATCACGACTGTAATTATTCATTTTTAATTTTTACAATTTTTACTGTTTTTAACGGTAAAATTAACGGAATTGGACGATATGGGGTTTTTCGCACAAAATGTTTCAAACATGAGGTTTCTGCTATTTCCAATAGGTAGGGGGGTATATCGCAATTAGAGATTTTTTAAGGGGGTTTTCTTTTATTAATCCTTTATTTTTTTAAGTAACGTTTTTTTAAAATAAGTTTTTATTTTATATTTTTAAAAATAAGTTTTTATTTTAATTTTGTTTAAATTTATTTTATATATATAATATAAAGTTACCGTTTTACCCCTTTTAAAATTAATGAAAACGGTGAAAAGAAATTGGGTGATAATGGTGAAGTGTTATATGAAATTGGATGGCCTGATGAAACATTATATAAAATTGGATGACCATAATGAAATAAAATCAAATTGAGTGGCAATAGTGACACTAAATACAAAATTTGGTGATCGTGGTAAAACAAAATCAAATTGGGTAACCATGGTGACATTAAGTATAAAATTAGGTAGTAATTGATGGATTTAACCCTAAAACATTTATTAGAAGCTTTATCACAAAACCCCTCATCTTTCTTTTTTCCTTTGTATTTATTTTTCAATTTTATTTTCTTATTTTAATTTGAAAAAGGGTATATTGATCATTTTAAAATTTAACTATTTAACGGTAAAACTAACAGTTTTAATAATAGAATACTTGCACACTTATTAAAGATTAAAGATCATAGTGCTAAAAATCGAAGGTTTAACTTTAGGATTCCATCCTCAAGGTTCAAAGTCGGAACCCCCAATGTCGTTTACCCAAGTAGAGAATATAGTCAATTGATAGTAGTTTCCCATTGGCAAAATAACACGTAGCTCTATAATTGTTAAAGAGTTTGCTTACATTAATAGTTACTTATCATTACCTACTCCTAATCTACTATTACAAATCACGTTTAATTTAACAACATAGAAATCAAAACGTAGAGAAAGATCTAGAGAGAAAGTACTTCAATATACATAACTAGTAGTACTGTTGCATGGGTGGATCATCAAAAGGCACATATTCTTCACCTTGGAAGCAAGAATTTGGTAACCCTAATTGAGGAATTGCCTCATCTTGAACCCCCATATCATAATTTTGCATATAACCATCAGTTTGATGAGTGAAAAATGAATCGTGTTGAGGAAGATAAGAAGCAGAATCATGATCATAATCCTTTTCGAAGTTTATCATTGTCTGGTGAAGCCATATTTGAGTCTTGAGAAACTTCACATAGTGAATCGCCTCTTCCAACATGGATGCTGTGTCCATTTTTGCTCCACCAGGGATCAGGCTCTGCAAAATCTTGAAACGGTCTCTGATCCTGTGCCGCCTTTGCCGCGCCGCCACGCTTTGTGGGTCAGTCGAGAGTTTCACGGCAGCCACTGCCTTTGCTTTCTTTGCTGCACCCACATTCTTCTTCTCCCTTCCATTACTTGCCATTAACGTGGTTTCACAAGAACTTGAGTTAGAAAAGGAAGCGAAATCCATTGTTCATTGACTACACAAGTTGAGAAAAAGAGACAGTTATATAGAGAAGGAAATTATATGATGTTTGGAAGGTAGAAATTAATGAAAGAGAATAACGTCAGCCAATATCTTTGGCTAAGGATACGGGTGTTTTAACCAAGGTAGGTCATAGGTGGCTATAGCATAGGACAGCGAAAGAGGTTTAGCTAGTGTTTGTAAGAAAACGAGGTTGTACGCAAGGGCTTTGCCTTCTTTTCTTTCTCTTCTTTTCTTTGCATTGCTTTGGCAATTATATATAATTCTAATGGGCCACAAATAGGCTATGTTAGGGCTCGCCAGCAAGACTTTAGTCAAAGTGTCACGTCGCACTCCACGTAAAAAGAAAAGTCAGCAAAGACTTTCAATTGGTCAAATGCAAAGAAGTCAAACAAAGGTTAAAGCTCATGCGCCGAAGTACTACATAAATGGTTGAAACTCTTAAGCCGAAGCGCTACGTAAGAAATCAAAAAAGAAGTCAAAACTCTTAACACAGAAGACCACCAATACAAAGCTCCCTCGATCGAAGCCTTCAGTTCATCCGAAGTCCCTGAAACTGAAGTTGTCTCTTACAAGATTTGTATACAATTTTTAAGAATGATTGAAATAACGTTTGTAATTAAGAATGTCAAGTGTGTCGCCTAATGTATAAGGCGGCTGACTCGTTGTCAATGTATTTAATGCATGATAGACTTTGTGATGTGAGGCTTCAGTCAAAGAGATAAGGTCACGTGGTTCTGATCCAACGATCACCACGTCGGCCAAAATTCTATAAATAAGTAATCTTTGTAAATTGTAAATAATGATATTTTGGATATTAATTCTAATATACAAGAATACACTCAAGAAAAATACTTTCAATACACCATCTTGCTTGTTCTACATTTGTTAGTTTGATCTTAGGTTATGCACACTTTGTTGGCAATTGTTTGTTAGTGCAATCATTTTAGTCACTATCGTCGGTGCTCGAATATTTTTGTCTCGCGCCGTAAAGTATCTCCATCTGGTTCTTCGATCAAAACGTGCTGAAACTTGCTTGAGTTGGCGTGAGTGAGCTCGATATCTGTTGTCCACGTTGATGTTGCGAAAAACGGGGTCAACCTGCTGCATCAATTTCATCTTTGTTCAAATTCATTTATGATATATGTTTTTGTAAGGTGGTTTGAGGTTTGGGGAGCCTTAAACTGTGTTAATGAATACAAATAGTTCTCCAATTATGCATAACCGTCATGGAACTAAATCTAATATGACGGTCGAAGTGAGATCACGACGAACGAGTTTATAACACAGTCCTATTTGACAAGGTTTCAGAAAGATAAGAATCATACAATTTAACATTGACTTACAATATATATACCAACTCTAGATCCAATTGAAAGATTCTTAGAGCGAATACAACTACAATCAATAGATACATTTTTACATACTTGATGATTAATATAATGAGGAACATTGACACATCTAAATTCGAAAAATGTCAACTATAAGCAAAAAAAAAAAGAAAAAAAAAGGATTTTTTTCCACTTCAATAACCTCGAAGAACCTACACGAGTAGAAGAGAAAATAAAAGAAAATTACACGAGTTCAATATTGCTATTAATTTGGTCTAGTATTGTCGATGAGAAGATATCAAGAAAATTAGATAAATAGAAATTGAGAATTATAATACGAACTAAAATCAAGAACTTACGTTGAAAAANGAAGAGAAAATAAAAGAAAATTACACGAGTTCAATATTGCTATTAATTTGGTCTAGTATTGTCGATGAGAAGATATCAAGAAAATTAGATAAATAGAAATTGAGAATTATAATACGAACTAAAATCAAGAACTTACGTTGAAAAATCAGAAATTGAAGAAAAATCTTGTAAGTTCTAATATTTTAAAAAATAAAGCTACTTTTTTAAGCTAAGCTAAGCCAAAAAAATAAATAAATAAATGTTTTTGTGTTTAGAATATGCAGTATAATTCACGAAATATGTCTAAGAGCCCGTTTGTTTCTCATTTTTCATCCATAAAAATGAAAAATATAATCGTTATCCATCACATCAAGCCATCAATTTTGAATTTCTATATCTTGTGTGGGGCCCAATAATGACTATATTTTTTATTCTCATTCTACAATAATGAGAATCAAACGGGCTCTAAAATTAGGTGTTTTAGATTTTATTTTGTAATTTTTACCTGGTATATATATAATGTTTGTTTGCAAGTTGTAAGAAAGAAAAAATGCAAGCAAGAGCACGTGCGGTTCCCAGATTTTTCGTGGAGGGTTGGTGGATAGAACTCTAATTATTGTAATTTTTTCAAGTGAAATTGACCTTTTTCTTAACTGTCTCCTCATTTGTCAATAGAAAGAAAGTCCACCTTATAACTCAAGTGGGCTACTCCACCCATTACCAATAGGTTTTGGGATGGAACCTCACTTGGGCCTGGTGGTGTGGACTTGGACCTTGGGTAATGCTCCTAATAATCCCCTACACTATATATATAATGTTTGTGTGCAAGTTGTAAGAAAGAAAAAATGCAAGCAAGAGCACGTGCGGTTCCCAGATTTTTCGTGGAGGGTTGGTGGATAGAACTCTAATTATTGTAATTTTTTCAAGTGAAATTGACCTTTTTCTTAACTGTCTCCTCATTTGTCACCCCACATCAGTCATAGATTTCTCTTTTTTTCCTTCTTTTGCAGTTGCTGATAGTGATAATACAGGAACATTGCATATCTGTTTTAACATAGATTAATGATGTAATTAGTTCCTGTGATTAGACGGTTTAAGAAAACACATATGAAAGCAAGACAACAGTACCATGACAGGTAAACAGTTTATGACATACAAGGGTAAACTTTTTATCAACCATCAGTTTCTAAAAACAATAATGCTTCTTGCACGGGTTAACTGATAGGTGCTACGTTGGCATCACCTTGTTGATTTTGTTTCTAACTGTTCAGTGAAATAACGACACACGTCTTCTTATAAAAAACCTTTGTCACTAACCATGTTCATGTAGTGGGGTTGTTCTAAAAAAGTTTGGTTTAGTACTTTGTTTGCCATTAAGCCCTCGTTTGATAGTGATTTTTGTGTAGAATGAGTTTTTAAATAGTAAGTTTTTTGGAGAATATATAGTTAAAAAGTAGAAAAAAATTTCGTTGACATAAGAATATTTTATTGTGAGAATGTCTGGTTGAAAATGAGTACGAGAATTTTTTTTTTATTTTTATAAATGATTGTGAAATAGGGGCTTTTGAAACATTATTTTCAAGTGGACTTATAAGAAGCGTAGAGTTCCGTATAGTTGTCTAGAGAGACGAGTTGTGTCTACGAAATTGTTCCTTACATGGGTTTCTTCTAATAAAATTAACCAAAAACAAGTTAGAATTATAATTATAACGAGCATTAAGTATCTAGTCATTTCATGTTAATAGATAAATGGGGAAAAAAAAATTCTAAAAGTTAACCCGACAAGGTATATATCATACTTCTTACAAAATAAAAATGTCTTTTTGATCAAGTTTAAACTCATTATCCAAACATGCATTCTTTTTTAACCAAATATATAAATAAAATTACCTTCTAGCTAGGGGTACAGAGAAGCTTAAGCTCCTATTTGATAGAAATTAAAATAAAATTTTTAGTAGATTTTGATAAAATTTGATGAAATGTGTGGTTAAAAAGTTGCGAGTCCCATGAAATATGTGATTAAAAATAATTGTTGACTTTGACTTTAGATTTTAATTGAATTTTAATCCAAACCAAACAGAGGCTAAATACAAATGAATAAAACCAAAATTGATATAAATAATTTACAATAAAATCAAGATTGATATAAATAATTTGATGTAAATTATTTGAATTAAGATAAATGAACATAATGCTTGACATAGGGGTTGACCGACCTCTCACATTGCATGTGCGTCCCGACCTGAATTAAATAATGCCGACATCCCCCATGTCTGTGTGTAGTGTCATCCCATATGTCAAACATTATGTTTGTATAGCAAAACTCAAATTATTTATATTACTACATAATTAGTTGACAAATAATTTTAGGCAGCAAAACATAGCACCGAATATATACTATTATCTTAAGCACGTCTGGCTGAACTGCATGCAAAGAAGTCTTTTGTAAGTAATTTTTTTTTATTTTTTAAATGTATTTCAATAATTTTTTAGTAAAAAGTGAGATTTACTTTATTGTTAAAATAAGTGACTTATTTATTTTTTAATTTAATTAGTGATTTTTTACTTTAAAACTTATTAACTTTTTAAAAGTTTGTGCCTTGATTGTTGATTGATGAAGTCGAAATGATTGCAATTCAGGCGACTGATTTAAACAACTATTGCTTACGAATCGGGCACTGATTTGAAGAGTGGAAATGATTGCAATTTGTCTCAATTATCAATTCTTTTACATTTTTCAAAAATATTATTATTTTAATTTGTCAAATTGTAGTTGGAGAAAAGTTCAATATTATACGACTAATTTTTTTCATGATTATACTACTTGTACATAAAAATGATACATAACGTATTACATAAAATAATGTGGAGGAAAAAAATTGGATGAGAAAATTGACTGTATTTTAAACTGTCAAATGATAAAATGTCATGTGACATTATGTAATCCCTTACATTATGTGATTGGGACGTACACAGGTATTGATGGCTACCTCTGATGAGGTAACAAAGGTGTAGACCTTTCTGGAGGAAAAGCCGCAGGAGTGGACTGCCTTGGTGGCTCCTCAGAGCGACGCTGTTTCAAGGGCTGGTCTAGCTCGACCTCAGGCTCATCAGGTTGTCCACGACCTTGGCGGGAGTATCTCTCTTTTTTCCCTTAGCGGCTGCTATCGCTACTTTCGCCACCTTATATTCCAACATTTCTGGATCTTGACCTAAAACAAAAATGAGTATACATTAGCTCAACACTCAAGACAAATATCAATTGAAATACTTGGAAAATACTTACTGAAAGAAGTTGGGATAGAAGCAGAGGCACGAGCTGGGACTGAGGTCAGTTGGAGAGGCTGAAGTAGTCCCGCTTGGAAGAGGTTTGTGTCGGAGATCACAAATTTGCATGACCTTTGTTTCTTCAAAAGAGCTCTTATGACGTTGGTCTGTCTCTGAGTGGCCGACGTCAAGGTGGCCTTCTTATAATTTGTAACTAAAATCAGATCAGTTAAGGAAATGCTCATGAAATAAATGCAAGAAGGAAGAAAGGTAATGGTCACTTACATAATGGGCGATAGAGAGTAGGGACTACGTCTTCTTTATTCACCTCAGCAAGATGGAACTGTCACTCTCTAAGTACAAAAAAGAAATCATCTTTCCTCTTCTTTATCTAGGAAGGAGTATCTAATATTAATGGACCTCCTGTCCTAGGTTTGACACTGGCGTACCACCAACAAGTATTTTTCCCATTTTCCTTATAAGTAAAAATGAAATTGAATTGCGCTACACTCAGCTCGGAGTGACCTAATTTATTCCCAAAAATTAAGGTCGACTAAAGTCCTCCAGCCATTGGGGCATAACTGGGTCGGAGCTATTCCCCAGAAGGAAAGAAACTTACGGATAATCCTAGGAAAGGAAAGTCTCAAACCAGCATTAAGGATAACATAATTCAAAGTCATACATCCTGCTGGTAAAGTGTTTGCTCGGTCAGATGAGGTAGGTATTACTAACTCTACTGAGCTGGGAATGTTATATTTCGCCCTTAAACTCGCTAGCATGTCTCCTATCACTACCAGCCTATATGAATTCGTCCCCATTCCTGAGAGCTCCCCTCATCGCCCTCATGAGAACATACTTCTTCCCTCCTAGAAGTATCGATACCTTTACTATGTTGTTCCATGTTCCTAAGATGACCTAAGTCTTCTGGGTAAATCGAGGAGATAGGGACCAGAGTTAATATTTCCTGACAGTCCGAACTCGTAGAAGACACGGACATGGAAGGTACGGATTCTTCCTGTTGGTTACCCCAGAAATGTACCCTAGATTCGTTTGAACTCATGCAAATGACCGAGGTGAAAAGCAATAAAAAGAAATGTATTTTCTGTTCGAGGAAATACTTGAAAATGGATGACCACACTTAGAAAAATAAGGACAACTTGACGAAAAATTTAAAGAGATTTTTTGAGAGAATCTAAGAGCAAAAATGTGTGAAAGTGATAGGGAAAAGCATATTTAAAGGAGAAGAAGATGAATGGGTGAAATATGGGCCGTTAGATGAAGAAATGGAGGGAAAAAGAAGGGCCAAATTTGAAGCTTCCAAATGAAGCTATTAAAGGTACGTGATAGATCATTTGCAAATCAAAACGTGACACTTGTTCAAAGATATTTATTGCTGTAATAATTTAAAAAATGTCAAAACAAGTCATCCGTGTTCAAGGTCAGTCCGTCACCAAGGTGAGCACTGACCTGGGGATAACTGTTGACATCCGACCTGCAACATGGGGGTACAGTTTGTTAAATGCATTAAGCTCACGCTAAATTAAGGTCGGGTATTTGAGTTCAGCTCGTATTGATGATCCCCGTTATTGGAGAAGACATAATGATTGTGGATTCATTACACACTGTCAAAACATCCAATCATTCAAATTACATTTGGACATGCTCATGTTAGCACCTCCTAATTCTACCGATCACAAGTCATAGAGTCATTCCCTAATTAGTTCATTAATTATTGGGGGCCACATGAAAGACAGATTCATGATGACCTGCTGAAGCTGACCTTAGCAACCAATCATGACAAGTCATTGGCACGAGTTCTCAGCTCTGTACTATAGCTAATAAGACGGGAATGCAACGTATACATGATGATCCTTTTAAAAGGGAGGATGATATCCTTTGAAAGGGGGAGAAAAAAGAAACACTTGTAGTTTACTCTTGTAATTTACAAGTCATTACCAATAAAAATCTTCATTTATATCTTAAGTTAGCTTGAATTTTGTTTATACACTCTTCGACGTCAACACAAATTATCAGCAACTTTTTTATATTATATTCTATACATAAAAATTAATTGCTAATACATGGATTTAAGCATCAATTAAAATTTTTAGATACATAAATAAAAATAAATTCATTTATAATAACTCTAGATTCATGTTGATTTAAGTTTCATCAAGTCAAGATTAATGTGAATGTTAATTTATTTAGAATTAATGACACAAAATTCATAAACAAGAATTTTATAGTATTTATTACACATCAAAAGACGAAAAAAAAAGATATTATTGAAAAATCATCAAAAAATTAATTCGCACTCAACGTGATATTTAATATATTATAGATAGGTAGAGTTGTGACCTTTGAGACTTCTATTAGATCATGGTAAATAGATACACGTCTCTCAAGTCAAAGCTCGTATGGTTAATCAAGTTGATCCTTATTCTTATGGGGGACACATGATGGAAACTTTAACCGAACCACGAGTCACGTCCCTATAAATGTATTTGGGCTTATAGTGCCCCTACTATCATCCGTGGGTTCATGTAAAAGTTATCTACTTTCCCATGTTCTCAAGGGATCTAGAGTGAGGTTCAATTTATTAACTTCGTATTACAAGACTTTTATGTATAAAGAATATTTTATATATAACTGAAAGCATTCTAAATTTATATAGTAATTTTTTTATATACTCTGTCGAGGATCATTCTCAAGATTCACAAAATCAGCATAAGGATTATTCTGAAGATTCACAAAATCAGCATAAGGATTAAATGTTGCAATCAATTAGGAAAAGCCGTGATTCCTGGAGCCTACCGTTTCATTGTTTTATATGTTCTTGAATTTGAATTTTGTAACTGACAAGCACATTTCATGGCATAAGTTATGCATCTGTATGTCTTTATATACTGTGTAAATGATACGATTTAACACAGAAAAGAGAAATACTTCCACAATACTTTCCTCTCTTATTTTCTATATGGTATCAGAGCCAACTAGTCGGCCAACGTCTACAATGGCTTCTCTCAATTCCTCAAACTCTGTCACTCTTCCAACCTTCATCACTCCACATGCTGTCAACATCCATAAATTAACCAAAGATAACTACACAACATGGAAAGCTCAAATTGTTTCTTATTTTATTGGTCTCGACCTGTTTGGTTATATTGATGGAACCATTCCTAAACCTCCAGCCATTCTTTCTTCCACCAGTGATTCAACTCCTCTCTCCATCAATCCTGCATATACTCAGTGGATTCGTCAGGATGCTCTAATACTGAGCTCTATCATGTCTACACTCACCGAACCTATTGTAGCCCAAATCTCTTCCCCCCACACTTTAGCTGATGTCTGGCATGCTCTTGACCAAACATTTGCATCTCAATCCAGGGCTCAAGCTGTTCATCTTCGCTCTCAGCTCTCCAACATCCGCAAAGGATCTCAAACAGCCACTAATTATTTTTTCAATATTAAGAAAATTACTGATGAATTGGCTATTGCAAGGCAAGTCTTGTCCTCTGATGATGTTATCACTTATGTTCTTGCTAGTCTCGGCCATGACTATGATTCATTAGTCGCTACGATTACAGCGTGGAAGGATCATATCAGTCTGGAAGAACTTTATTGTTTGCTCTTAACAACTGAATCTCGAATTTCTGCAAATAATTCGGCATCACTTATTGCCAATGGATATGCCAATGTGGCTACTCGTCAACAATCTCCCTTTGCATCTCAAGGTCGTAGAGGTAACCGAGGAAGGGGCGTTCTCACAATCGTGGTGGATACATTTCCAATAATTCCACCAATCCAAATTTTGGCCGTAGACAATATAATCGGGAACCTATATATTGTCAAGTTTGTGAGAAAACAGGATACACTGCTAAGAAGTGCTATTACAGGTTTGATGTTTCTTACAATGATTCCCCTACTAACAAACAAATGCAGGCTATGGTTGCAACCAACAACCAGATAATAATTGGCACCCAGACACTGGAGCAACTCATCACCTCACAAATGAGCTGACCAATCTGAACCTGCGAAATGATATTTATGATGGCACCGAACAAATTCAAGTTGGGAACGGTGCAGGTTTGAAAATTACTAAAACTGGTTCTTATACTCTCTCAACTCCCTCTAAATCCTTCTTACTCAACCAAATTCTTCTTGTTCCTGAAATTCACAAAAATCTACTATCTGTCCATCAATTTTGCAAAGATAATAACGCGTATTTTGAGTTTCACGAGTGTTTTTTTCTTGTAAAGGATTACTCGAGAAACATCCTACACAAAGGACCGCTTAAAGATGGCCTATATTCCTTCTTTGCATGCGCCAACCCATCACCACATCATGCTTATTCTGCACTTCGTCTAGCAATCAACCCATGGCACAAAAGGCTTGGCCATGAGTCCATTCCAGTTGTTCTACAAGCTGTTTCCAAGTTTTCTATTCCCGTTGAAGCCAATAAAAAACACTCTGAATGTTCTGATTGTCGTTTAGCAAAAAGCTGTAATTCGTCGTCTAAGAACACCCATTTAAAATCTAACTTTCCTTTGGATTTGATATATTCAGATGTTTGGGGTCCTGCTCCTATGCTTTCTACTAATGGTGCTCGCTATTATGTTAGCTTTCTTGATGATTGCACTAAATTTTTGTGGGTTTTTCCTATGAAACTAAAATTTGATGTTGAAAGCATCTTCTTACAATTCCAAGCTTATGTTGAGCGACACTTTGATACTAAAATTAAGTCTATTCAATTAGATTGGGGCGGTGAATATCGAAAACTTTCAAATTATTTTAAACAAATTGGTATTCAACATCGTATTGCTTGCCCTCATACACACCAACAAATGGGTGCTATTGAACACCGACATAGACAAATAATTGAAATCGGTCTATCTCTTCTCTCACACTCCAATCTACCTCATATATTTTGGGAAGATGCATTTACAACAGCCACCTTTATAATCAATCGACTTCCTACCCCGATCTTACAAAACAAATCTCCATATGAGGTAGTCTACAAAAGAAAACCAGATTGTCACTTCTTAAAAACTTTTGGATGTGCTTGTTGGCCTCACTTACGACCCTTTAACAAGCACAAGTTAGATTTTGGATCAAAAACATGCATTTTTATCGGCTATAGCTTAAATCATCATGGATACAAGTGTTTAGATGCTTCAACAGGAAAAGTTTACATGTCTCGTCATGTCATTTTTGATGAAAACAAATTTCCTTTTCAGCCTTCTGAAAAATCTTCTCCAACTCCTATATCATCTCATTCTCCGCTGCAAGTTCTGAAACTCCATCCTAATGAGGAACCAGTTGAAGTATCTCATACTGCTACTAATACCAACTCACCAAGTTCTATGTCTCAAGCTCATCATTCTGCAGGAACAAAAACTATTACTCAAGATTTGGCGACACCTGAAAGTCCATCAATTGATCAACATGAACCACTAGAAAGCTCATCAACTCATCAACGTGAACCACCGGCTTCAACTAATATTCACAACATGGTCACAAGATAAAAAAAAAAAACATTCAGTGTCCCAGAAAATTTCTTGATGGATCAATTCGTTATCTACTTCCGCGTGCTCTTATTGCTGCAGCTAAATCCATTCAAATTGAACCAACTTGTTACAAAGAGGCATCTAAACATAGTGAATGGCGGACTACTATGGATGCTGAATTTGATGCTCTTTTGCGGAATGGCACCTGGAATTTAGTTCCACCAAAATCAAACACCAATGTAATTGGTTGTAAGTGGGTGTATCGTATCAAACGACGAGCTGATGGCACAATTGAACGCAAACCACGGCTGGTAGCTAAAGGATTCCACCAACAACAGGGAATTGACTTCATGGAAACTTATAGTCCAGTTATTAAACCTCCAACAGTTCGAATGGTGCTCACAATTGCTGTATTCTATGGCTGGCCGATGCATCAAATCGATGTGCAAAATGCGTTTCTTCATGGAACTTTACAGGAGGACGTTTATATGCTTCAACCACCCGGATACCAACATCCTCAATTTCCAAACCATGTTTGCTATCTTCGTCAATCCTTATATGGTCTTCGGCAAGCACCGAGAGCCTGGTTTTCTCGTTTAACAGATGAGTTAAATACCTATGGTTTTTTTCCAAGCAAGTCTGATGTCTCTTTATTCATCTATCGAAAGGAATCTGTTACTAATTTTCTCTTGATTTACGTTGATGATATCATCATCACGGGATCATCTACTGCTGCAATCAAAGACATTATTCAAAACTTCCATGAGGATTTCGGTATCAAAGATCTTGGCCAGTTAATTTTTTTCTAGGAGTTGAAGTTTTGCATTGTAATAATGGTCTTTATCTCTCGCAAAGGCGCTATGTTACAGACATCTTAATGCGATCTGGTATGGACAAGGCTAAACCATGAACAACTCCTATGGCAACGTCAATAAAGCTCTCCAAGCATGATAGTCCTGAGTGTACCGATCCTCACTTGTTCAGAAGCATTGTCGGAAGTCTTCACTATCTCTCCTTTACTCGTCTGGATATAGCATTTGCAGTCCATCGTGTTAGCAAATTTATGCATGATCCAAAAGAAACTCATTGGCAAGCTGTCAAATGCATATTGCGCTACTTAAAAAGCACAATTTCCTTTGGTTTATTTTTCGCGAAGTCATCAACCTTAAACTTTCAAGCATTTGCAGATAGTGATTGGGCAGGCGATACTGATGATCGTCGCTCAGTCGGTGCCTACTGCATTTATCTTAAATCAAGTTTAATATCATGGAGTTGTAAACAGCAAGCCACTGTTGCTCGTCTCGTAGTAGCACAGAAGCAGAGTAGAAAGCATTATCTAATGTAGTAGTCGAATTGCTATGGCTACAAAAATTGGCATCCGAACTTGGTCTTCAAAGTCCCCATCAACCTACAATTTGGTGTGATAATATAGGCACAACATATCTTTCTGCAAATCCCATTTTCCATGCTCGAACTAAGCACGTTGAAATTGACTTCCACTTTGTGCGTGATCTTGTCAAAAATGGAAAACTACAAGTCAAGTTTATCTAAACTAAAGATCAGATTGCAGATTTCCTCACCAAACCGCTAGCCACAAATTGGTTTAATTGTATTCGGTCCAATCTCAATGTCTGTGAAATTCCCTTGAGATTGAGGGGGCGTGTCGAGGATCATTCTCAAGATTCACAAAATCAGCATAAGGATTATTCTGAAGATTCACAAAATCAGCATAAGGATTAAATGTTGCAAACAATCAGGAAAAGCCGTGATTCCTGGAGCCTAGAGGTGTCAATCCGGGTGGTCCGGGCCGGGTCGGCCCGCCAACATATAAGCCCAGTAACGGCCCGCGTGAAAAAAAGTCTGCCCGCTATGAGTTCCGGGCCAATTTC
>CAIGRT010038014.1:0-11805 GCA_903798405.1 Fraxinus platypoda
AATCCAATTACTAGTTTAAAAAGTCCAACAACTATGTTTTTTAGTTAGAAGGCCTAATAAAATTTGTAAATGACTAAAATATCCTTGTATACAAAAAGAGATTATTACCCTAATTCCTCTTTCATATTTCTATTTAGCCCTAAATCAGTTTTGGGTTCCATTTCTTCTTACTGGAGGTCAATATCTAAATTTTTCTTCTTTTCTTATCATCATCTTCTCCCCTTCATTAAATCTTAAGATCAATTTTGGATTTTTTCTTGGTTGGAGGCAGTCGATGTGTTGAAAATTTTAGATTTCTTGAATTCAAATTCTAGTTTTTTTTATCCTCATTGTCCTGATGAATCTGCTAACAGGTGCTTGATTTCTTGAAAATACGACTATTTGACTAGAAGAATCAATTGTTCATATCATTGAGTTCTTGGAAATGAAGGGTCTTATGCATATAATGGAAGTACTTGTTATATACATTTCTTATTTGTGGTGCCCGTGAAAGTTATTGGCATAATTGGAAATGCCATGCTTCTGCTAGCTCAAGGGTGGTGAATGTTGGAGCTTTATTTACATTAAACTCGGTCATTGGATGGTCAACTAAGTATTCAATAATTGTTGTAGTTGATGATATAAATTCTAATTTTAGCATTCTTAAAGGCACAAAGTTGAACCTTTTCTTGTAGGATACAAATTGCAATGGATTTCTTGGAACTGTTTAAGGTAATAATTGTACATCCCGTAAGTGCAAGAAAAATGGTCATATACCCGTTCCACTTACACAGGCCAAGTAGCTCATAGTGATCCGTAATCTGCAAAATATTGTTGCGACTTGTAGTTTTATTATTTTGTACTTATTTGAAGCAACAAATGATTTATTACATTTTGTAATCATTATACTATTAATGTCTTGATATTAGATTTTGTAGTTATTATGCTATTATCGCTTTTGTACTATTAAAACGAATTTAAAGTCATTTTACAGTGTTGTGTCTATTTTTTTCCACATTATAGACAAACAAATTTTATGTCGTTATAGTTGATGCAGAAGTCGTTCTAGTACGAAAAATGCATTGATTTACGTAACAAAGTTGAAATCGTTTCTGAGACACAAAACGATATTGATATCGTGTCAGTACGAAAATTACATTGATTCATAATGACATTAAAATCGTTCATGAGCCACAAAACGATATTGATGTTGTACTAGTATGAAAAATATACTGTTTTACTAATTTTCATAACGACATTAATGTTGTTATAGACCAATAAAATGACATAGAAGTTGGTATTTCAAAGAACTTGCACATGGCGCGAGGTACCATTTTCTCTCGGGTGGTAAACAACTCAAAGGCACATGCGCCAACCAAATTTTCTTTGGATTAACATTTTGATCCCCAAGCTTTCTTCTTTCATTCAACGGAGATCTTTTTTCATGTAATTTTCAAAAAATGACAACAGATCATAAGTGTCAAACTCACGAAATAACATAATGACCTCCGTATTATTTCAGTACAAATTTGGTGAGATTGAAATTCATCTAGTTCATATCATAATTAAAACGACAAAGATATTGTTTTCTTTAATATGTGACGACATTGATATCATTATGTATCAAACCCATGAAATAACATAACGACATCCATATCGTTTCAGTACAATTTTAACGACATCAATATTGATTCAGTTAAAATTATAACTAAAACGACATATATATCGTTTCCTTTCATATGTAATAACAATAATATCGTTATATATCAAACCTACTAAATAACATAATGACATCAATATTATTTCAATACAAATTTGATGAGATTGAAATCGTTCCAATTCAAATCATAACTAAAATGACATATGTATCGTTTTAGTTCATATAAAACAATTTTTATATTGTTTAAGCTAAAAACAACGATTCAATCATCCACGATCACCCGACATGCATATGACATATGTAGGACGATCAAAATATATTATCAAGTAGATTCGATCTCACTCAAAAAAACTATGGGAGCATTTGTGTTTTCATAATTATCTACCAACTTTGTTATTCTGACAGAAGAATCTATGTTCGCTCTCTCTAAGCCGTTCGAGTGGTATTAATTCACTTGATAACCTCTTTCGATCGTTCTACATATGTCAGAGGCATATCGGGTGATCATGAACGATCAAATCATTGTTTTTATCTGGAACAATATAATTGTCATTTATATAAAAAGAAACGATATATATGTCGTAGTTTTGATTTGAAATGGAACGATTTCAAACTCATTAAATTTGTACTAAAATGATATGAATGTAATGTTATTTTTTGGGTTTTGTACACAACGATATTATTATCGTTTCAATACAATTTTAACGACATTGATATCATTTCAGTTCGAATTATAACTAAAAAACATATATATCGTTTCAGTTAATATAAAATGATAATTATATCGTTTCGGCTAAAAACGAAAATTCGACCATTCATGACCATCCGACATATATCCAACATCTGTAAGACGATCGAAATATGTCATCAGGTGAGTTTGATCTCACTCAAAAAAAGCTATGGGAACATTTGTGTTCCCATAATTGTCTTCCACCTTCGAACTATTCCGAGAGAAGGAAAGTATCTTTATTCATTCTTTCTAAGTCATTCGAGTGGTATCTACACATTTGATTACCTCTCTTGGTCGTCATACGTATGTTGGAGGCATGTCAGGTAACCGTGCACGATTGAATGGTTATTTTTAGCCAAAACGATATATTTGTCCTTTTATATAAAAAGAGACGATATCTATGTCATTGTAGTTATGATTTGAACTGAAACGATTTTGAATTCGTCAAATTTGTATTAAAACGATGTGGATGATATTATGTCATTTGTGGATTTGATGCATAATGATAGCACTCTCATTACGTAAGAAAAGAAACAATATCTATGTCGTTTTAGTTATGATTTAAATTGGAACAATATCAATGTCGTTAAAATAATACTGAAATGATATGAATATTGTTGTGTTAGTTTATAGATTTGATACGTAATGATATAACTCTCATGACGTATAAAAGAAAGCGATGTATATGTCGGTTTAATTATGATTTGAACTGAAACGACTGCAATCACACCAAATTTGTGCTGAAATGATATGAATGTCATTATGTTGTTTTATGTGTTTGATACTAATTATTTGTCGTTGGTTTTTAGAAATTGCACGAGAATATGTATCCCTTGAATGAAGACGAAAGTTTGGTCTCTTGGACGCGCGTGCACGACTATCTACGTTGCATGCGCTTTGCTAGTTTTTTGGTATAACGAATTATATGTCGTTTTATTGGTTTATAACGACTTCAATGTCGTTATGAAAATCGGTAAAGTAATATGTTTTTTCATACTGGAACGACATCGATATCATTTTGTGTCTCAGGAACGATTTCAGTATCTTTATGTGAATCAACACAATTTTCGTATTTGAATGATATTAATATCGTTTTGTGTCTCATGAACAATTTCAAAGTCGTTATATGAATTATTACAATTTTTGTATTGGAATGACATCATCATTTAGTGTATTGGGAATAAAGTCTATGTCGTTACCTGATTCAATAGTTATATTTTGTCATAAAGAATGTCATTTTATTGGTTTGGAACGATATTAGTATCTTGGACATATATGATATTTAAATTTGAATATTTCAAAAACTTGAAAATATGTAAACTTCAATTCAATTCAACTACCCTAGACAAATAAAACAAAGTAACTACAAAATATCATCAAACATCAAACGAATTAACAAAAAACAACCTAAGGCTCGAAGTCCCATGCCAACAACTCTACAGCCAAAATTTTCTGCCACATTGGTACACAATTCAAAATCCCAATCCATTATAAGACATTCTTTGNAATCCCAATCCATTATCAGACATTCTTTGTGTAAAATCAGGGAAAATACTCATGTATTTCTCAGCTTTATACATTTACTCGTTTTGTGTACCAATTTATTTTAAACCATTGAATCTAGGGCTTTCCATTTATTATAAACTATGGATGATTTTTACATTTGATTTTCAAATTCCTCTCTTTATGTTGTTCCCAGTTGTTGAGGTAGTGGAAGTTGTGCTGCATCTAGTTGTGGAGGTTGGGTGGATTTTGAGATGGAGGAGGAGGTGGTGGCGGTATAGTGGTATGGCGGCAATATTCTAGGTACAAATCTGTGTGGTGGTGTTGGTGGCGAGGTTAAGATAAATCTGATTATAGACAGTCACACTGAAATTAGACTTGATCACAAACAATAATAAATTACACGGATCTGATTACAAACAATAACAACTTACACATACCTAGTCACAAACATCTAGTGTTATAACATACCTGATCATATACCGCCACAATTAAGATATACATGATCACATAATTATTAATTACAAATGTTAAGACATAGATGGTCGCATTTATTAATTACAAGATATACAATTGACCGGTTACAATCACTGCTTTTCCTTGGCACAAACCATACTATTTCTATTACTCATAAATCACACAATTTCCCTTCATTTTAAGTTTAGAATGTCACTTGCTAATCTCTTACTATAAAATAGAAATTTGAGGATTTACTTATCTATTTTGAAAGTTATTGACAAAATGTTTTATAGAATAAAAAATGATTCCTTTGCAAAATTGGAGTTAGTGCTCCACTACCTAGCATCCACTTGGACCCATTTTCTTCATCTTATACAAACATAGGCTGAGATTGGGAGGCAGAGATTAGAGAGCAGAAACGAGAAATAAGGGAGAGAAAATAAAAAGAAAGAAGTGACTACACAATTCATGTGTTCCATTGCTAAAATCGACAACCCGATAAAATGTTAATCATAACATCACCACAGCTTCACCGTTTGGCTCCTTTTCAATTCCCACAGCAATTTCACAAATTAACTTCGAACTTAGTTTCAATTTGCTACTCCTCATCCGCATCACCGCCCATGGATGCCCGAAATTCATCAGAATCTACACTGCTTACTTCTTATCCAAAAAAGGCGTGGCCGTCACACTTATGGAAAATTCATCCGTTGCTTGTACTGCCTTNTCAATTTGCTACTCCTCATCCGCATCACCGCCCATGGATGCCCGAAATTCATCAGAATCTACACTGCTTACTTCTTATCCAAAAAAGGCGTGGCCGTCACACTTATGGAAAATTCATCCGTTGCTTGTACTGCCTTCGACAAGGCCAGCCGTCACAATTCATCTCTCTCACTCTAGAACTAAAGAAAGAAGAAAAACAGTATATAGAAGAAACAAAAGAAATCGAAACCTCTGTTCTCTTTGTGTTTCAGTTTTGTATTTTGAGTTTTGAATTTATTTTGGGTTTTGTATTTTGAGTGTCCATTTTGAGATTGTTGAAAATGTGTTCTTTTTGACATTTTGAAAAATTGTTTTGAAAACATCCAAAACGCGTTTCGAAAATTTTGACTTGATTATAACTGAAAATACCCAAAACGACAAATTGTCGTTTTGAATTTGTTTTCAAAAACGCGTTTTCACTATTTTAAAAAATCGAAAACAGAAAACAGCTTGAAAATAATAAAGAGAACATACTCTCAGATTTTGGAAAATAACAATGGTAGGGCGATTAAGATTAGGTCTTCCATTCGACACTATCGCTGCCATCATCGCCCAAAGAACTGTCGCAACGAAATCCCTCCTCCGGCCTCTCACCAACACCGAATTATTGATTGGGGTGGGTGCGATAGATTGAGACATTTGTGTAGAAAGAGTAGGGAGAGTATTTATGTAGCGAGAGAGTACAGTGGAATTGGGTTTCCTAAATTTCATACATAACAATATCTTACCTATATACAAATACATGTAATACATTATTGTAATTTATTAGCTGATTTTTGAAGTATTTTTGTAAGTTTATTAAATGTGAAATTATATATTTAAAGTATTGTAGTTATGTATTTTCCCAATTCAAAACTACACTTATATATATAAAAGAAAAAACCTTAAAAGGCCAAATTTAATTTTGCAGCGTATTTTATATAACTAGTAGTAAACAGTACCGGATGAAAGATATGCATAATATTTTCAAATATAAATATGTCAAAAAGTAAAGTACGTACACTTGAATATTAGAACGTGAAAACGATGCAAAAATTTTTATTCATTGACAATATTCAAAATCATAAAATATAAAATGTTATACCTCATTTAATTTGTCAAAAGTAGTGACACCTTTAATCTCTTCGATATTATTAAATTATATATCATTGGAGACATACAAGTCTCTTCTAATAACGTTGTCAAAACCAAAAGGATATGATCATACATCATAAAAATAATTGGGAAGAACTCAAAAACTAGTTTTCAATTCTATTCCCTTGACAATTTTAAGAAACAGAAACACATAATTTCCTTATAATTATCTTGATTTATTTCATGAAAACAATTTTTTGAGAAGAAGAAATAATGAAAGTGGGAGAGAAGAATTCGGGTCGGGTCGGGTCGGGGCGGGGCGGGGAAAGTATTTTTGCGAAATGAAAATGATGAGTAATATGTAATAAAATTCATAATCGAGAATTATGAGTAGAGAATTTTCACATAATTTTTCTCACTTATTTCTTTGCTTTGGTCTAAAACTTTCATCATAAAGTATCAATTCTAAGAAAAAATTTCACCTTTATAATTTTCAATTTTTGTAATTTAATATATATTGAATTTATGGAAGTACAACTTTTACCTTTTCTTTCGTAAAAATCAATCAAACTTGTATAGAAAATAATAAATAATAAATGCCTTCATAAATATGATTTTGATGGCTACATATTCTAGTTCAAAACTTGTAAATGTGTTATACTATTTTTCACGTTTATTGGAAAAAATTCAAATTTAAAAGCAGTAATCAAATCAATAAGTTTTAAATGATAAGTAATAATTGTAAATTAATGATGTCAGGGTGAATGTTAATATAAGATAAGTTAAAATATAACTTAATGCATGAATTATTTAAAATATTTATAGTGTGGATAATAATTTTTTTATAATTATATATTTGATTCGTGGATCGTTCATGTGGGGTGACCCGACCCACAAGACATCAAAAAGGTTTGATGGAGTACAACTCCTTATAACCACGTTTAATTCTCATACAACCTCCAATGGTTATTGTCCAGAAAAAGAGAGAAAAGATGGCAAAAGAATGGTGAAATTCATATGTGATAATACCCCAAAATTGGAAAGACCCTAAAATTATTATGTTGGCTTGAAATCTCACAATATAAGGCACTTAAATTGTGGCTAATAATTCTCTTCCATTGTAATCGGGATTGAGACCATTGGAAAATAAGAAAATACAGATTTTGAAACTTTGAAATGTAAGGTAATTCAACCACACAAAAATTTTGGAATTCATTTTTTCAAGTAAGGATTCTTGACCTGTAATTTATGTTCAAGTATGCTATGAAGTCCTACATTGGTATCAAAGACATAATGTTGAATTCATTGTTGTAATACATACTTAAATATGATTTTACATGATTCCACTGAGTTATGAATTTTGTATGTAAAGTTTTGAAACCTTATGTCATCTTTTCATATACATGTTTAAAATTAATGAAATTTTGGAATTATGTATATAATATGATTTAGAATTCAAATTTCATCAATTTTTGTTATTGCATTTGGGAGAAAATTGAAACACTAGTCAATTTTGCGAAAACTTTAAAAGTTTACTTCATTTTTTTTTCTTATTTTCATGCAGTAATATTAGTATGGTTAGAAAGGTATTTCAATGATTTTCCAACCATATAAAGAACTTAAATCTTGGACTTAAAACGAATAAATTACGAGGTTTTGTAGTTTGGATAAGAATCTAATTTTTGACATGAAAATTGATAAAATTCAAAATTTCATCACACGATAACTTCTTCTATACTGTGTTTCATACTTGCCATTTGATATGTTTGGATAGATCTTCTCAAAATCTTTTAAACAATATAAAGATCATTAATTTTGACTTTGAAGTGAAGAAGTTATAGCCTTTCAAAGTTTTGTCGAAAATTTGAAAATTTTGAATGAATTTTTTGCCATTTTTCACATTCGGACAGATCTATTGATGTTCCAAACGCAGCCTTGAACATTGATTTCCTAATATCTGACCACACAAATGAATTTAGAACTTTGAAATTAGTCGGGATGACCATCAGAAAAAAAAATTTCGAGGACGACGTAGCAACGTTAACAAGCTCCCCCATTTTTTATTAATTTAAAAAATAATTACAAAATGGTCATGTACGTGAGGACACGTGCGGGACTCGATTTTAATTGTAAAAATTACAAATTGGTCCTTAAATTATTCTTCATTTTTCAGTATAATTAAATTAATTTTTCGATAGTTAAATGCTTAAAATAAATTTGTAAAAAGCATTAAAAATATTATTTAACTTGATTAAATTTTGAAATTTTTTTATTAAATCAAAAATATTTATTAAGTGGTATTTGGCTAGTGAGAGTTATTTTTTAAAGTTCTCTCATTGTTTAAAAAAATGAAAAAAATATTCTTAAAGTTTTTAAAATACCACGTTTTATATATGTTCATGAATTGTTTGGGTCATTGATTAGGTTATGTGATCAATTGTTTTCAGTTTTTGTACTTGATGAGATATAATTGGATCTACGCACAATTATAGCATTGTTAGATGGAATGCTAGAAAAGCTAGGGCTATGAAATTTGTTGAAATACTACGTACTTATTAAAATTAATAAATGGATCTAGAACATAACCAAATGGAATACATATATTTTTTGGGACATGTTTGTGATAAGCAGAATATGAAAATTTTGATGTCACTTCCCATTTGTTGGGATTATGTTGCAACAGATATTAAAGTGTGGTTGACAATCTGTATAATAAAACTAATGATGTAAGTTTGATTCTTCTATTATAATCAAAATTATTTTCTGGAATAATTAATTTGTGATATGATGATATATGTTATAATTGGATAAACGTGTATATTTATACTTTTGTTGCACAGTATGGAATTACCTTATTGAATTACGGAATATCTGTTAATTCGTTATTGGTTATGAATGCTAAGGCCAGTAAAATTAGTGAGGTTCTTAGAATTAGGGTACGTTTGAATGTTGATATTTTCCATAGAAAATATTTTTTTCCCATCGAAATTCTTACTTTTGTATTGTTCGATTAACATTTTTTTTCATGGAAAATATTTTCCTACTTTTGGTCATGTTACCATATTTTTTCTCAAAATTAAGAAAAATATTTTCTTTAGGGGGAGTAGGATTTTATTTTCCAGAAAATTTACTCTCTCTCACTCTCTTTTCTATCTACTATCTCTCATCTATCCACCAATAAAAAATGGACAAGTATAATATTTTCAAGGTTGAAAACTAAATCCATCAAACACATTTAATTGATAATTTCCACACAAATAAGTTCTAGACAATTGAACTGCCTAAAATTTATTTTCTTTTCAGGCAAATTCTATACTTGCAATCAAACGCACA
Organism: Fraxinus platypoda; assembly: GCA_903798405.1. NCBI lineage: Eukaryota > Viridiplantae > Streptophyta > Magnoliopsida > Lamiales > Oleaceae > Fraxinus > Fraxinus platypoda. The sequence goes on from CAIGRT010038014.1 coordinate 9,504, forward strand.
CTTATTGATTGTCGTTGAGTGATAGTTCGGTGATTGAAAGATTTAGAGAGAAACTCATCTAAAACTACTTGATTTATCAACTAAGTGGGGGTTCTCAAGGTGAAAGAATTAATATAATTCTCGCTTAGAAGCCATGGAATTTTGTGTTATGAAATTAAATTTATAATAGTGAAATAATAGATTTGAAGACGATGATTGGGAACATAGTGAACTTTCAATTTTGTGCCTAACGTTGAACTATTGTATGCGTTAATTTGCTTTAATGCAAAATCGTATATGTGCACATACGGGCATTGATTGAGAATAAAAATGTCTCTAAATTTTGATAGATCATAGCATCAAAATCTATAGTTATTGACCTTAATGAAGTTGATAAGCTAAATGCAATAACATTTGACATAATAAGATTTTGATTATAGTAGAAGAACATGATGTTTTAGAGAGCATCAACCATGTAATAAAAGACATGATGTGGATCACACTACTCTAAAGAATAAAGATTAAAAACTTTGTCAAGTACGGAAAAATATATATTCTAGTACTTGAGCATTTGAAGTGTTAAATTCTATTATATATGATGTTTTTTCTCAAATGTGACTGAGTTGAGATAGTTAACATAGTGTTTCACAATTTTTGTTGGTCAAATTTTTTTTTTTGTAAGTGGTAAGTTCAAACTAGTCTTTTATAAATAGATGGGAGATTTGATGTTGAATGTGACTTACAAGTTGAAGTGTCAATTTTCTCTATCGAAACTACCCGTTGTGTGAGTTAAAAAATGTGCGACTTGATGTCGCTAAGTTTAGAGGACATGCTTGTGTAGCAATTTTCTAATTTGAATAAGACTTCGAATCTTAAGTACTAAACAAGCTAGAATAAATGCGAAATAGATGAGGAGACTGGAAAATAGACCAAAAAGAACATATCAGATAGTAAGTGCATGGAAGTACTTCAACTATACTATTTGAATCTCTTAGTTCGAAAGTAGTTAAGTTAAATGAAATTGCATTTGAATATATTCCTCTTAGTGTTGTTTAAATGTAAACACTATATATTGGGACTTTATATGAGATCAAGAAGTATCTTTAGTCTATTGTCGAGTTTTTGACTTAATACAAAATAAATATATACAATTAATGAACATGGAGTGAAGGTTTATATGACTGGTACATACAACTTACTGTTGTAAAGTGGAGATTTGGCTTCCTATTTTATATTAAGATAGTACAGAAATTCCACTAAACTTGATCTCACTTGTTGTTCTTCTAAGAGTGATCTCTAATTTAAACTTATACGTGATAATTAAGTTGGTACTCGTAGTTGTGATATTTATTATGGTTCTGGATATTTGTGTAACGATTTGATGTTTTGAGTTGAGAAAACCATTCAAAGTTGTAGAGGCTAAACTTCCATAAAATAAATCCAACCGAATTTCTTTGCGAGATAGATTGATTGATTCACGCATTTCAGTTATCCCTCTGATTTTAATAAGTTGAAGATATTTTTGTATTGAGGGGGTTAAAATCATATTATGGAAGTGAAAACTTTGAGAGCTGCTTGAGAGTGTGAATCTCTATTACAAGAGTTCAATGATCTAGGTAATGAAAGAAAAATTCTTATTAGATTGACTATTCCTTGATTACCAATAATGATATGGTCTATTAGGAAGAAAAAATGGAATATTACGTGATGAGACTTGAGATAATATAGTCCAATTTAAGTATTTTCTTTTGAGAAAAGTATTGGTTAACCGCAACATGTCATTCAATGAAATTCTCTCAATGTTAGTACATTCAGTATATATAAGCTTTATAAGTAAATAATAAAATATGGGTTGCCTTAGACTCATAATCGACCATATAAGTTCTTGATGATGAGTTTGAGAGCATGAGTCTATTAAAAATGAGGTGTATATCTACGAGATACATGTGACGGTCCAAAGGGAAGTGAAATTTTGGGTGGATATCGAGTCACAAAATGTGATATTTGACATTTTTTCTAGTAATGGAGAAAGTTTGGGAGAATTTTATTGAAATTAATAATATATGTATTGATGAATCAGTTTTGACTACAAATAAGTTGTCTTAAGCTTCTGATTCAAGTGAGAGTAATCTGTCTCCGAGTGGGAGTAATCTATTTTCAATAATTCAATATCTTACTTGTATGAGTATAAAGAGGAATATTGGGGAAAGTAATGGAAGTATATATATATATATATGGAGTACAGAATTACAACAGATTTGAGATGTGGTGAAAATTCTAATTGGATATTATATTTAGGGATAATTGCAGCTGCGGTCCCAAA